>RJWT010004719.1:0-32613 GCA_004365215.1 Cuniculus paca
GCAGAACTTGGGAGTTCCAGTCTGACTCAGTCACTAAATATCTAAAGCTACTCTGAATATTTTAACTTTTCTTAGCTTTGTGCAGTGGCAGTATTGTAGCCAATGAGGTTTATCTGAGGTGTGATTATTGCTAATTAACTCTTCTAAACTTTTTAGTTGCACAACCATCATAAAACAAAGTTTCACAGACCTTACCCAACTTCATAGGTACCACTGGTTAATCCCCAAGACAAAAATACATGCTGTCATTCTGAATATAATGGGCAGAGCCTAATTCTCAACTTATAGAACCACAACTTCATTTACCATGTGCATTAAACTTTTAAGATTTCTCCAGAATACCTAGTTCAAATAATCCAGAAATGATTAGTTTCAAATACCACTGAGCAAAATGGCCACCTTCCACCAAAAGAAACATTTCCTCAGGTTCTATTAATAGCACATTTGAACTTGTGGCTCAGAAAAAGCTGTTGTTCCCAAGAACTCAGGGGTCAGTGAGAGATCCAGGAAGAGCACCCTGGTTATCAGACAGAGGATAGCAGCTATCTAAGGTGTAAACCACAAAAGATGCACAACTTGCCAAGAGATGTCATTAGTTCATCTCACACTTGGTTCTTTACACTGTGTCTCATACCAGTCATGCCCACACAGCCCTAGACTTTCCACACAACACCCCTAGGACAACCCTGCCTGTAACAGGTCACCCTGAACCAAATCTACGTTTCCAGGGACCTATACCCTAATTAGGCCTTAAGGAAAGCATTCAAGTCAATCATGGTAGCACACATATGTAATCACAGCACTCCAGGAGAATGAAGCAGGAGAACTGCAAGTTCAAGTCTAGCCTGGACAACTAAATGACTTAGGAAGACTCTGTCTCAAAATAAAGTAAAAAAGGCTCAAAATGTAGCCCAGTGTGAAGGACCTGGGTTCCACTGCCCAAACAGGTTGGAAAAAGAAAAGAAAAGCATTCTGGTTAAAATATTTTATTCAGTACACTTAGAAGATTGAGGCATACCCTCAGCTGCAAATAGATGAGGAGAGGGTCTGGTTCCTCAAAGCACTCAGTTTCAGTGGAAACTTGCACAGAATTCTAAATGCCATATGTGCCAGACTGAGGAAAGATCAGATGAGAAAAAGGAGGTGAAAAACAGCATTTCATACAGTGAGACCCGGGGGACAGAAGCAAAGAACAGTGTAGTGCACAGGGAGCAGTAAACAGTTCATTACTACTGAGCAATTTTAAAGACAAATAGATGTAGTAAGCAAGGTCAACTTCATAGGTTTACAACCTGTGAAATCCCTGCTCTACGGTCACTGTCTTCAAATTCCTAATTTTGTAATAAGAAGCTCCACATTTTCATTTTGCAACGGGCCCTGAAAATTAAATCATTGGTCCTGGTGGTAAGAGATGGTAGGAAATCATGTGGGGGGGGGGGGTCCTGTAAGTCTAAAATGATGAAAAACCTCGCTTCTTGGATCTCTGAATGACTCACTGGCCTTCATAGCAGTACTTTACAGTGCTTGACAATGGCCAGAAGTCCTACTGCTCAGATTCTAATTCAGCAAATCTGGTATAAGAAGTATATGAAAAGTGAATTTCTAACAGATTCCTGGAAGTTTTGATGTCAGCAATTTGAGAGCTTATGTCTGAAAATATTTTTGTCTCTATTAATGATGATCGAACCCAGAGCCCCATGCACACCAGGCAAGAGCTCTACAACTGAAGCTCACTCACAGCCTTTTGTATTTTGAGATAGGGGCTCACTAAGTTGCCCAGACTGACCTTTAACATGCAATCCTCCTGTCTCAGATTCTACAGTATCTGGGATTACAGAGAAGCTACATCACACCTGGCTAAAATATAAGGTATCTCAACTCTTTGTTATCTTCTACAGATAGAATAAGTCCAGAGGACTTCCTTCAAGAGTGCTACCTGTCCCAAGCCCTTAACCTACTCCAAATATTCTTGTGCTACGAACAGTATAAGGTTCCCAAAAGTCACCAGAACACAAGCAGCAAGTCAAAAGCCCAATTTAATGGGTTGTCTCAATAAAATAAAACTGCTTTAACATCTCTTATCTGATTTATATTCAGCTTTTAATTCTTACCCTTTCCCAAAGCCTCCAATCTCCAACTATTCACAGTGTAACAAAGCAACTGGTGTCATTTAGCTGACTAAAACTATCCTGCTACATAAGACTGTGTGGCCAGAGGGAAGAGCAGAAAAAGGATTTGGAAAAAAGTTATTTCACAGTATGCTTCTTAGAAGGCAATGCTCTCTTTTCTTGCTTATTCCTTCCAGATTTTTCTGAATGTCACTCTTCCAAAACACCTTACCTAGAATCCAAAACTAAGCTAGGCTAGGTTCTCCTTGTTATGGGTTTCTAAAGAGCCTACGATTATCCTCTGAATCCCTGATCGAATTACAGCTATTTTGCTACTGACTTTTGCTTGTGCTCTACAATGAAGAGCTCTACTGCTTCAAAAAAGTCATAGAATTCACAAGTGCTCACCACTTAGCTAGCAGGTGCTAGCTAGGTGAATAAATGAGAAAGGTTACTAGTCTTTGGCGTGGGGCCAGCCATGGGAAGTAGGATGACATGACAGTTCACATGGCAACAGGGCAAAAAACAAACATACAGTAAGACTCTGACAAAACAGTAAACAAAGGACTGGACTATGAGGCATTGGCAATTGTGCTCTATCTCCACTCTTAAATAATCCTGAAACAGTATGACCCACTGGAATACAAAACTGTTAAATAGGCAGAGAGAAGCAGTGTGAAACCCAGCTCACTGGTCTGTTAGCAGCACAGTGAACTAAAGGCAAATGTGGTTTCTGGGATGCCTCTTGCTCCCCAAGTGCCTAGATAGTATAAGAAAAAACACTCCTTCAGGAACCCAGAGATACCTGGGCATAAAATACCTGAGAGTCTAAAACACAGCACAAACAGCAATGTGTACACACATAGGAGGGAACATTAACCCTCCTAGGAGGAAATAGCTCAGCTACACAAATGCCGTGAAAATGACTGCTCTCCCAAAGACATCCCATTCATTTATTCTTTCATGGGTTCCAGCCTAAATACTGCTCCTACCTACTTATTTAACTATCTCTGAGTGATTAAAACGTTTCCCCAGCCATCCAACTTAAACAGTTCTAAGTTCTTAATTAAAACATACTATAAAAAATGATGAACAACCAAATTCAGGTGCTGCATAATTTATTTACATTTACGTAGCAGCTTCCCCCAAGGAACTCAACGCATTTTACAAACTTAAAATTATCCAGTAGATATTAATCTTCACAAAATCCCCAGGAGAAAGACAAGAGTGTAAGGTGCACAATCAATAATAGGTCTCTTACCTTCATACAAACACATCCTCCTCCCACAAATCCAATTGTGCACCACTGTAAGTCTCTCTGGGCCACAGATCTAAACTAATTAGTTAAATTATACCAATTGCAGGTAAGATTTTTTTCAGGAAACCTCCCAAACATAAGAGAAGCTAATATTCTATCACACTGTGAAAGTTATTAAACCTTTTCCTGAATCTTTCCTATTTTGTAAATTTTTTTTTAAAAATCCTACCCCACTCCTCAGTAAAATTTTCAACACTGACTTTGAAAATGTATCTTGGGATTAAAAAAAAAAGTTTTTTAATTCTAATATACATTGCCCCTTCAAATCTCCTGGATTTAATCCTTAAAGGAAAAATCTCTGTTTTCAACAAACACTCCAGGCTTTCTAGGGCCTTCCAAGGTACTGATAATGTCTTATTAAACTGGATGGTGAGTGCATGAGTTTCTAATTCACTGTTCTCCTTAAGCCATTTATACTGGTAGAGCACTGTACATGTAGGTCTTTCAAAAGCCAAGCTTTGGAACCCGTGCAGGCTGCATCAGCATGGACATTTAAAATAGAGCCTTGTTAGTGTTTGAATGGTGTGCCCCCAAAAAACATGTGAAAATCCTAGTCCCCTAGTCAGTTTGTGACATTTTTTTTGAAAACAGAACTGTTGCAAATATAGTTAGTTAAGAGGAAATCATACTAAGATGAGTTTGAGCCTCTAATATAATAACATATTATGTGTCTTTATCAGAAGATGGCCTTGTAAAGACACAGTGACAAGGGCAGAGACCAGAATTATGCATCTGTAAGCCTAAGAAATGCCAAAGAAGACCAAGGAACCACCAAATGCTAGGAAGAGACAAGGAAAAGTTCCTCCTCTCCTCACCTTGATTTCAGATTTCTAACCTCTGAAATGATGAGGCTTTTTCTGCTGTCTTAAGACACCTACAAGGTGATCTTAGGAAACTTAACACAAACCCCCACTGGAAGTGGTATTGAAGTGTCTGACCACCGGACCTAATTTTGAGAAGTCTGTTACAGGTTATAGTATCCTAAGACCTATCTAGAGCAAAAGACCTCTGAATAACTCCACCATTTTAAAGATAAGAAAAAACTGAATTTCACTTAAAAATCTGAAATCCCTTCATTAGAAAGATAAATTGGTATCTGGAGAGGGACAATATTTTAGGAACACTAATTAAAATACCTGGAAAAATGAGATACAAGTAGATGAGAGGCTACTGTTTTTTTCTTTTTCAGTAGTGAGGATTGAACTCAAGGGTCTTTGTGCTGATCGACATCCCCAGCTCTTTTTTAAATTTTGAGCAAGGTACTAAGTCCCTAAACTGTGTAGGATGGGCTTAATCTTACAATCATCCTGACCCAGCCTCCCAGAATGCTGGAATCACAGGCATGTGCTACCATACAGCTGGACAAGTTAATTCTTTTAAGCAACAGGGAAGAAACTTCAGGCATTGTAGACGAAGACAGACACCTTGGCCTCCTAGCTCTGCAAAAAGAGAGACTAAAGCCCTAGGATCAACATAACTGTCGTAAATTTTGAAAATCTTGTCTCTGAAATTATCCTCACTAATTACCCTCTCAGTTATTATCCTCTGTTCCTACTTGAAAATTAAACAGTTTAAGAGAGTGTTCACTTGTGCCTGGTTTTGTGTAACCACATGTGCAAAGAGCAAATATTTGGAGAAAAATATTGAGGAAAAAGCTATCTGATTCCAATATCCAGGCATCCATTCTTTTAAGTATCTAACTATAATCCACACAGACATACTTAGCAAACTTTAAAATACAGCCTCTCAACATTGTTACAATTAAGTCACTCTGAAATGTCATGAAAAGCAATCTAGTCCCATTAAAATCTTCACACTCTCATTAAAAAAGCACTTACAGACTTGAAAATGTTTCTAATACATTATTTAAAGACACAAGATGTACAGTGACTAAAATCCATGTATAAGGGAGAACAGTAGCAGCCTACTTTTTAAAAAAAATGTGTAAATTTGTGTCATAATTGGATAATTGGCAAACTGCAGGTAGCAGTCAGGTTGTAATACACTAGTGAAGACAAGGCTTAGTGGGTCTTCCCTCACCCTGAAATTTCAGCTCACCTAAGGACCATCTACCTCAACAGTATATTTAACTCAGCTTACTTTAGTTAGTAGTATTTTCTCCTTCCCTAGCAGAATTTCCAGGCTAGGAAGAAGAAAGGTGAAGAAGGAGGGAAAAGACCATTTCAGCTGACACCCCCAGGACACTAGTCATCTTGTAAAGCCCTGACCTCTGGTCCATTTGGTCTCCTCCCTTTCAATTAAGGGCCATTGCTATTTATCTGCTGCCATTCAGAGAGCTAAATGTGTTTTTACAGGCTCTAAATCCCCTAAGAGAACAGCAGGAGCCCCAGGCTGGAAGTCTCTTTTCTCCTGCTCCCTCTCCTACATAGCCCCCCCTTCCTCCCCAATCCCAGCCCCATTCAATTCCCCTTTAACTGAGCAGCTGAGTGTCAAAGCCTGAGGGAGTGTGGACTGGGAAGCCCAAAGCCACGGAGGTGTCTACACAAAGATGGCATGTACCCTGCTGGGCCAGCCTGAGCACTGCCAGGTCACTGCATTTCATGGGTCTAAATTTGTTTAGGGTTGGTTTTCAATGAAATTACTGAAAATGTTGAGTTTGTATAAAACATAAGATTTATGACTCCTGTGTTCTCTCTTCTACATGACTGCACTCTACACCATGCTTTCAGCCTCCTAAGTATAAAAAGAAAGGCTTACGCTTCCCAAACTCAGGAACCTACCTCTCAATTACAGCAGTACTCCCCTTGCAGAAATGCATCTGCTTGTAAAGTGTAGTTAAACACCGGTCAAAAAATCTCCCACACTACTTGATAATTTTGACTATAATTTCTAAAAACAAACTGTATGTGGCTTTAAAAATTGTTTGTAAAAACTCTGTTCAAGAATTCAACATTTGTTTCCAAGCAGAAAAGAGATAGTGAGATTTTCTCAGTTTCTTTTCCCACCCTAATCCTCCTACACACAGAAATCTTTAATAAATTCCATGTGTTACTGGCAGGATGAGTTGAACAGAATAAATAAATGTAGCATATTAGTCATTCTCGTGTAGTTGGCTATACTGTTATTCATCGAGTGTCTCTTATGTGCTAAGAACTTTTGAGTGAATATTCTTTTTAGACAGATGTAAATTTTCTACTTTGATCAAGGGAGAAGCTAGAGAAGCAAGTTTGCCAAACTAGTGGAAGGCAACTGCATCCACTACATATTTTGACCTATAAATACATGAATGAGTAAAGGAATGAATGAATGAATGAATAAAATTTGAAAGGTAAAAAAGAGATACAAATGGGGAAGAAATTAAGAATTCACTGGATAATGACTTACCATCAAAGCTTTCAAGAGTGACATTTTGTTTTCCTTAAACGTTCCTGTTTAATAGTCCAATGCTTAAAAATTGAAGGAAGTATGTTCTGGATCATCATTTTGTTGTCAAAAAGGCCCAAGGGGCTTCTACATATACTTGTGACTAAAGCTAGTGAGAATGGGTGTGGTTGCAATTAAAATACACTCTCCTTGGCACACTACCTGGCAGAGGGCGGCCACCACCCTTTTTTCTACTTTTGTGCATAGCTGTTCATCTCTTGCTACACAGAGAACAACTGTGGTGTAGGGAGACAGACTGCCGTAGTCGCCTCTGGCTACTATAACAAAATGCCACAGACTGGGTTGCTTAAACAAAGACTTTGATTTTAACAGTTTTGTGCTCTGGGGAAGTCCAAATAATCACAGTGCCAGCACGACAGGGTTCTGGTAAGATGGACACCCTCTTGCTACACCTTCCTGTGACAGGACAGGAGAAGCAAGCTCCCTGTTCTCTCCTTATAAAGCGACTCATACCATGCAGGACCTCATCTTCACGACCTCATCTAAATCCAATTATCTCCCAAAGGCCCCATCTCAAAAAACCATCAACATATGGATGGGGTGGTGGCATTTCCATTCATAGTAGAAGTCATCTTCAAATTAACACTGCAACTAGAACAGTAATTATAATCCATCTGGTTTGTCTTTTATATGCGTGACTGAAAGACACTTAGGGTGTGTTATGGTTTGTGTATAGATGGCCCCCCACAAGCCTCATGTAGTCATGGAAGCAGCTAATTCTAGCGTTTGTGATTGACTCATTGTGTAGCACTGAGACTGGTGGTGTGAGTTCTGCACACCCGGGGTGGAGCCCACATACAATGTAAGGTCGGAATGGGGGTGTGCTTTTTCCCTCTTTTGCGCAGTTTGCTCTTGCCACTTGCAGCCACCATGAACAGCTGCCCCCTCAGCCACGCCACCCTGCCTTGAAGCCAACTGATTATGGACTGAAATCTCCAGAAACTGAAATAAACCTTTCCTTGCTTTACTTTGGGTGTCAGGTGTTTGTTTCAGCAACCAGAGAAAAGTAACTAAGACAGAGTGGAACCCATGTTCCTTGCTTTCTGGTGTCCATGCCCTTATGTGATTTTCTCTTGAGTGTGAGAGGGAACTGTGACTTGCTTCTAACCAGTAGAATGAAGCAAACACAGTTGTCTTTACAACCAAGGTAACTTCTTATCTCAATTCTTGATGAAAATATTCAAAATGTGTCAATCAAGTACAATTCTTTCTAGATTCAGGATGGTAAATGAAACCAAATATTCCCTTTCCATTTAAGAATTTGTAGTGTTCCCTGAATATGATGACATACACTATGTAGGAAAATGGGTTGGATTTGAGTTCGTTCATAGATGTCCACAAGCAGTTTTATTGTCTTTTTTTTTCCCTTCAAAATAAAAAAACAATAAAAACTACAGCATTTTAGGAGTTTCAGTTAATCCAGTTTTACTTCGTAACAAGTAGTTTTTTTGCTCCAGAATAGGTTGAGGGGGGAAAACCTAAATGAACAAAGCTATTCAATCTAAAAACATATCCACTCCCCTTTAAAACTTTCTCCATAGAACTGCATCTTCCCTAAAAATCATGGAATATCAGCATTAGAAAAGACTATTTTCAGGTCTGACTCTTTGAGTTATTGGAGAGTTAAGTGTCCAAGGTCACAAAGAAACTTGGCTACAAAACCTAAGTGACAGGGCTGGGGATCTAGCTCACTGGTCTAAGCGCCTGCTGGGCAAGCGCAAGGTCGTGAGTTCAATCCCTGGTGTCGCTAAATAAAAATAAATAAATAAATACATAAATAAAATTTTTAAAAACCTAAGTGAGATTAACTCCTAGTTTAGTTTTTCATTGAGTACTATTCTGCTCCCAAAACAGCAAATGAATGGATGTAAATACTTTAAAGTGAAATGTCATCAGTCAATAGCCCCACTTTAGGCCCCAAACTCAAATATACATTTTCTTACGGTATTTCAGATGAAATACATATATAAATAAGAGACCCACAAAACTGACTAAAGAATAACGACCTGAAAGGACATTTCATGATGTATAATTATTCAGTTCATTTTTAAAAAGGTAACAGAAAACTTCAAACTTGAATCTCATTTAAGCATTCTAGGTTAAAATGTTAATACTATCACCTTCCCAATTGATGCTTTCCATAAAATCTACTTTTATTTACTTAGTATAGTTAAAGTGAATAAATTTCATAGCCACAATGACTTGCCCCATCTCTAAATAAGCAACACACCCCATATGTAGCTGGGTAACTGGTACAGATTTTGCTTGCCAGGCCCACTGATGCAAGGACAAAGACAAGCCTGCCCTGCCCTCAAGTAGTTCACATACAAAGCAGACTGTCACAACAGAGTATGACAAGTGAGGCAAAGCTTCATTGACAGTACAGATGATGCAATTACTTCTGGATCAAGGAAAGATTTGAGTCTGAATGAGTAAAATTTTTTCTGAAAGATCTAAAGGGTTCTAGTTAATTTGGTTTTGGCTTCTTAATGAACAGCAGACCTGTTCTAAACTGAGGACAAAATACCATTCCTTCCTCTGTCCTGTTTCTGTTCGTTACACATTTCAGTACTTTATTGCTATAATCTGTTTACAAGTCTGTCTCCTGCACTGGACAGCCAGCTCCTGAAGGAATAGACAGAGACTCCCTTTCATCATTATTTCTCTGCAGTGCCTAACACGGCAGACCTTGACATAAGTTAAAACTCCACCATTCAACCTCCATAACTAATAAGTCACCTGTGCTCTCTTTATTCTCTCTACTACCTACTAATAAAACTCTCTAACTAAAAGTAATGAGGCATTCATTTTTAAAAGAAAAAAAAAAAACTACAGGAGTGCCATAATTTCATTGAGAACTCCCAGAAACAGTGCTTACCATGTAAGTTACATCAATACAAAATTAGGTTTTGTTAACTGATGTTTTATTTGTCCTGTATTATTACACTTTATATGAACTTTTCTATTTCACAAGTCAGAGTTGTAAAAGATGTTAACATCTATTTACGAGAGAGTGGAATGGAAGGATTCTGAAGTCAAATAAGTTTGGAAAATAGTAGATTAAACAAAAGAACTGAAAGTCATGTCAGTACTTTCAATATGCTAATAGTAGAGTAAATTGCCAAGAAAGCAATGTATTATTTATGGTTCCTTTTGCCTCCAAGTATGTTGGCCCCATTCCTCTATAGAAGGTGAAGAATACATACTCTCTGGAAAATTTATTCACACAACATTTATAGGTTGATGAAAATGATAAACCTCAGTAGTAAATCTTATATAAATACAAAAAAGATGCATTCTTTCATTCATGCAACCAATACATACTGAATCTTGTTCTACTTAAGAAAGACAAAGCCCCTGCACTCACAGAGTTTAAATCCAATGGAACTGAAGAATGCCCTCCATCCCCAGCAGGGAAGATAAAAAAGTCTTTCTGGTTCCCTTGAGACTCTGGACACTATTTCTTTTATAGCCTCTCAGCACCTGGTGGGAGCTCTGTAAATAACTGTTAGCAGTTTGATCACAGTAAAGTCTGTAGACATTTTCCAAATTCCCACAAAAACCAATCAAAACAGTAATAAAATTGACAGTCAGAAATCTATGTTTGGTTATTTGATGATTGGGAAAACTTCGATAAAAATAATTCAACAGGGTGTGGTGGCACACACTTGTAATCCCAGCTTAAGTAGCAGGATAGCATACTGAAGACCAGCCTGGGCAAGTTAGCAACTTCAGCAATTTTAGACCCTATTCTAAAATAAAAGAAGACAAGGAGTATAGCTCAGTTTGAAAACTCTGGGTTCAATTCCTACTACTGCAAAATAGTAATTATTATTATTATTCAAGACAAACTGCCTTAGAAATGATCAAATTTAATTCCCCTTGAATTTCTTAAGAGGAAACTAAGCCCCAAGAGATTAGACACTTGACAGAGATCACATAATGAATGTAGGAATCCAGGCTAAGATTAAGAACCAATGAAGACTGTCAGATCTCTAGAACTGCAAAATATAGCAAAAACTGCAAGGCAGCTGCAGAGGGCTTTCGCCAGCCTACAGTGGAACACTCCCCTCACTGTCTTTTAAGCACCTTCTTTGAGGATAGCCATCCTATCACCAGAGACAATACTTTAAGAACTGTCAGAACACAGCCTGCCTTCCTTCTAATCATATGCAACTCATCTCAGAGAAGGACAGAATGATCTGGGCAACCAGAAAAAGTAACAAGAAAGCCTTTAGGCACAGTAACAGCTTTTAGCCAACAAAATCTCATGTAGTATGCTCTTTTAAAGAGAATTATACTAAACAGTTCAACTATAATCAGAAAATGAAAAGACAAAGCAGAGTAGGTGTTAAGTCCTAGGTTCTACCCACAGATCTTACTATAACCTACTGAATGATCCTGAACTCATGACTAATTAATTCTTTTCCAATAAAATAAAGTAAATAAAATGAAATGAAATAAAAGGTTGGGCTAGATGCTCTGAAACCTTAGAGCCTTTTGCTGAACATACATGCCACCAACAAGGAGCTTTCCATCAGAAAATGAGCCTGACTCCTTTCTCTTGGGTTAGAACCAGTTTTGTTCATTTTTAAATTAAGATCTGCTACCTTTGCATCAAGTACTGAATGTTACAGGGCATAAAATAGATAAGTACTCTCTAGATACATTTTATTATACTTCCCTATCATTTAACATACAATAAAGAGATGTGGTATGAAATCTTATGGAACCTAAGAGTATCGTATCCCATGCTGGTCTAACTACCATGTATCTAAATTTCAAACTTACATTTTAATAAAACCCTCTAATAATTCTCTAAGAAAGGGTAAAGGCTAAAGAAATAAGAAAAATTAAAAATATAGAATTGTTAAAACTTCTCTTTAATTTCTCTTTTCTCCTGTTTTATCCTAAACCAACTTTCACTGCAAACAGTACCAACAAACCAAAATGTTTCAAACGGAAACTGTATTCAGAAGCTACTTTCTAAAGGAAAACAAGTACATCTATGCCCCACTGTGAATCACAAGATAGCAGGGAACATCTGGGCCTTTGGCAAAGCCTCTACCTGCCTCAACTCCTGCTTAAATCCTTTGTTTCCTGGGCAAGTGAGACGTTGGATTTCTGCATAAGATGTCAACTCAATGCATTTTAATGTGCAAATAAATACAACTTGGAGTAAATTAAACATCCACTGAGAATGAAATTGAATAGTTAAAAATATACAAAGAAAAAAGGAAAGAAGAAATGTGAACTGCTGTGTTGAATTTTCACAAAAACTGAAGCTATTTCCAAGCAAACAAAAGAAGAATTAGGAAAATGATACTACCTACGAAATGAGATTTTTATACTGATTTTAAGTAAAATCATATAAAGTTCCATCACAGGAAAAAAATACAATCCTAGTACTATAAGAATCTAGGAAATATACTGATACAGAGAATTTCAACTTCTGTTGGGACCATTAACCTGCTCTTGAGCAAGATGTCATTTAATCTTTCAACTTCAATTACAAGATCTTTAATCTCACTCGCCTGCATAACTACTCTATTCATTTAGTCACTCAGTCAACAATGAGCACCTGGTTTTTTGTCTGACTGCATATCCAACATTCAGACACTGCAAATACAGAGAATAAGATTCAATATCAGCTCTTTGGGATTCTACCCTAGTGGTTTAGACAAGTAGAGATAATTATAGAACAAAGTGAGTACTCTAAAAGAAATTTAGGCAAGGCATTGTGACAGCTTCTCTAAAGTCACCCTGTATGGAGATGCCTGTTACCTTGCTCTTCTAGTCATGGATTTAACAACCTCAAGAGGATCCAAATATTTCTTTGTTCATGCAGTGGGTGAAACCATATACTTCTTGCTCTGATCTTAGTCTATTTCTCGAAGTTTTTCTGTACACATTTGAAAAATGTTATTTTGAAATCTTCCCAGGAGGAAAACAAAGGCACTTTGTCTTTAAAAAGCAGCTACTTGCTTGTTTGTTCTACAACTTTTCAAAATAATATCAGCATTAAAAATAAGCAAACTCATACTGTACTATATGAAGCATGATAAGCTTGTGGAAGAGGAGGTTCAGGGTGGTATGTGCCAGCTGTCTCAAACTATTTACAGGGTTGATTTCTAGGAGACAGACTGAAATCCAAGTGGTCACTTCTATGCCCACTGGAGATGTTATTTGTCACTCTGCACACAAAGAATACCTTCCCAGTAGTGCTGTCAGAAGGTCTTGAATTTTAGTTGCTGAAGACATTCTGAAAGGCTCTCCTGGATTATTGTAGTGGGAATTACCACTAGGTATGAGTGACCTTCCTCCCAAGGAGACTACAATTTATGTGATTTTCAGGGCACAGTCTTCAGGACAAATCTGGTCATAGTTCAAATTTCAGATCTACTCCTTATTTTTTTAAAAAAAATTTTTTTTGAAGAACTCCATCTTGAGGGCTGTTTACTTACATCCGATCCCAAGATGATCATGTATACTGAGTTGGAACAAATTAAGATTGTCCTCCAGGAGTTTTGTAGTTGTAGGCTTTTACAGTTAAAGTCAATTAAAAGCAGCTTCTTGACATTCTCCTTATTGGAGTTTGCCTTACTGTGTTTGCAAATCAGAATAGGAATTGAGTGTTATTGGGATATATATTTAGGCTTTTGTTTTGAGTCAATAATGTACAATCCATAAGGACACATGTTCATGCTTTACTTCCCCCACCTCTTTCCTTTAAAATGAAAAAAAAAAAAAAAAAACTCCTTAACGGTTTTAAGGGCTTGAAAATGTTTTGTGCTATCTGAGAATAATAATAATAATATGGTTTCCAGTTTAACACAATTACTCTTACATTGGTGATGCATCATTGCAGGAAAAAGATATTTTGTAAAAAGAGGGTTGGGGAAAAAACAGGAGACGAAGGGTGTGTATATGGAAGTCAGTCTTATGAGAAAAGCGTAAATGAATTCTCCAGCCACACAGTACCAGAGGATACCATAGATTAATGTTCTGAGCCCTAATTCAGACACTTGGCACCGACTCCTTCATCTCAGAACTGAACTCTTAAGGATTAAGACAAGAGAGAATGGAAATGCATCATTTTCTCTGCCAGAGAAGGTGCTTAAACTGGGAAAGGAGGAGGGGATGTTAACAAATCAAACTTTGCAAAGGAAATCAATCATGAATCATCAGTGACTGGAAAGTCTCTGCTGCTGTATTTTACCAAACTAAACGTTTGCTACTACTGACGTTTCTCTATGGTTTACCTTTAGGGTTAGCTTCAGGCTGCACTATAGAGAGAACAAAGCCTCCTTTGGCCCATTTTGACAACATTTAATGATTAATTAATTTACAGGTAGCTCAATTAGACTCGAGCCCATACAGTGTATCTATGGCTTTTAAAAGACCCTTTGTTTTGACACTAATTGAACTGGTTGTAGCAAAGACAACTAAACAATTTACATTTATCTTTGGCAGGACAAGATTCTTCCGTGCTATGGACAGTCCTTCTGTTCCTTCCTAGGCTGACATTCAAATGTTTTGTTCGTTTTAATTTTATAATTTAAAAGCTTTGAAAATGGCAAAACCCACATATGTTTATCACACACAAATTCACAACTATCATTTGTCTTTCTTTGCTTTTTCTCTGTGTAAGGGAATACATACATCTGTATTTATAAATGTACTAATGTATTCTTTTACAAAAGTGGAACCACGCTACACAAACTGTTTTGTGGTATACTCTTTTTTGATAAGTTGGAAACACTTTGTCATTTCCGCAATAACTTCATTGTCTACATATTAGTCCATTGTGTGGATATAGTAAAACACATTTAACTTACTGATTATTGGACACCTGAGCTCTTTATAGGTTTTTCACATAGTAACTAGCATTTTAGCATTTATTCTTCTTGCTAAATATTTAAGTTTCTTGGGCCGGGGATTTAGCTCAGTGGCATAAGTGCCTGCTTGGCAAGTGTGAGGTCGTGAGTTCAATCCCCAGTACCAAAAATATTTTTTTTTTAAGTTTCTTAACTATTTACAACAAATAAGTTCACAGATACTGAGTTACTTGGAGAGCCATGTGCATCTTTAAAAAAATTCTGAATGATACCAATTTTTATGTTCTGCAGCAACACAGAAAAATTTTATCTTTAAGAGTAATGAATAGGGATTACTAGCTCAGAGATGATGTTTTCATTTTTTCTTTGTTGCTTGGACAAAATGCCCAACACCCACAACTTTAAAGGAGGAAAGGTTTATTTTGGCTCACAGTTCATAGAGGTTTCAGTCTATAGTCAAAAGCAGGGCAGCATGGCAGAAGGGCAAAGTGGAGGAGAGCTCCTCCTGTCCTGGGGACAGGGAAGCAGAGAGAGTCAAAAGAGGAACTGAGAAGGGAGATACAACATTCTGGGTCATGCCCACAGTGAGCCGCCACTAGCTATAATGTCAATATAATCCAGTCATCCTCCAAAGGTCCTGCCTATGTTCACATGAGGCTTTAGAGGGACATCTACATATAAACCATAACAGGACTTAAATGTTGATCAGTGATTTTGCTGTAGCCCCTAAAAATTATGTCAGCCCCGTAAATCTGTTGCCCATATCACGTGAAAGATCTCTCTCCCTCAAGCCTACAGGTCCAGATTTTTAAGATAATTGAAGACAGTCGAGGGTCACCCTATTCATTAAAAGCCTCCAATAGTCCCTGTACCCAAATAAAGCTGCTAAAACTGTTTTAGAGTAGGACAGATTAAGGGTCACATCATGTATTTAGCAAATATATAGAATCTGTTGCCAATTCTGTGTAAAATCTTTTTAAAAAATAGTAGCCACATACTATAAAACTCCCCAAAGGGAACAAATGAGGAAAGCTCCTGGACACTGGGCTTGGTAATGATTTGTTGGGTGTCACACCAAAAGCTCAGACCACAGAAACAAAAAACAATAAATGGAATTGCCCCTGCACAACAAGGAAAACAATCAAAGAAAAACAAACAAACAAACAAGAACACCAGTCTACAGAACAGAAAAAGGATTTGCAAACAATATGTGTTTAATGAGATTAATACCCAAAATTTACAAAAAAACTCACAATTCAATAGCAGAAAGGCAAATAACTTGATTAACAAATGGTCAAAAGATCAATAGACATTTTTCCAAGGAGGACAAAGAACTATCAACAGGTATATGAAAAATTGATCAACATCAATCATCAGAGAAATGGAACTTCAAAAATCAGTATGAGATACTACCTCTCACCCAATAAAATGTCTATTATCAAAAGTCAAAAAATAGCAAATGTAGGAAAAAATAGAAAAAAAGGAGTTTGGGTACACTGTGTATAAATGCAGATTGGTACAGATATTATAGAAAACAATGTGGAGGCTTCTAAAGAAATTAAAAGTAGAAGTACCTGACCCAGCAATCCTCTTCTGAACATATGTCCTAAAGAAATGAAATTTCTATCTTCTAAAGAAATCTGCACTACCATGCCTATCTAACCATTATTCATAGCAGTCAAGACATGGAAACAACGTAAAATGGAGAAAGAAATTGTGGTACATATACCAATGAAATTTAATTCATCCTTAAAAGAACAATATCTTGCCATATGCCACAACATGGGTGAGCCTCCAGGACATTCAATGAAATGAGACACATGAAGAAAAGGATCACATGAACTCACTTATACACAGAATCTTTTTTTAAAATTCAAACATAGCACAGAGAGCAAAACAGTGAGACATGTGTGGATTAACTAGGTTGAGGAAGAAACGGGGAGATGTCAGTCAAAGGCTATAAACTAGCAGATAAGCAGGATGAATAAACTGACACTTCTAATATGCAACATGAGGAGTATATGTAATAAAATTCTAATATATTCTGGATTCCCACTAAATGAGTAGATTTTAGCTAGTCTTGTCACAAAACCAAAAAAAGAAAAAGGGGAAACTACAAGGGATGATGGGTACGTTAATTTGCTTTTTGATGGTAACATTTTTACATTTATATACATAATGTTATGGCTTGTATCAAGATGTGCCCTCATAGCCTCATGTGGTCATAGGTGGGAATTTCAAAGGTGGCTGGATTAGGGTGTGCGATGTTGGGATTAAATCTGTGATGCTGAAATTAGGGATGAGATGCTGGGATTAAGGATGCCCTGCCCTAGGTATGGGTGGCACCACCCAAAAGGCAGGTAGCCTGGATGGAATACAGTGGAACAGAAAGAAGCTGCTTCACTACCTCTCTGCCTTCTGCCTGCCACACTGTGAACTGCTTCTCCTCTGTGATGCCCCTCTGCCATGCTGCCCTGCTTTGAAGCCAGCTGAATACCTCTGAAACCTCTACAAAATGTGAGCTGAATAAACCTTTTCTCTTTTTGTGCTGTGTTTTGCTTTGTTTTTTGTTGTGTGTGTTTCTTTCTTTTTTTTTTTGTACCAGGAATCAAACTCGGGACTTTATACTTGTCAGGCACGCGCTGCGCTGCTGAGCTATATCTCTGGCCCCTCTCTTTTAGATATCAGGTATTTTGTCTCAGCAATGAGAAAAAGCAACTAAAATATACTATAACACTATGTCATATATTTCAAATATACACCAAGAATTTATTTATTTAATAGGTGGGCATGGTGGTATACCCCATAATCCGAGAACACTGAGAAGTTGAGGCAGGAGGATCATAAATTCAAGCCCGGCCTTGGCAATGCAGCACAATTTAGACCATGTCTCAAAGTTAAAAACAAAACAAAAAAAAATTTTTTTAAAGGGTAGGCACTCAGTGCAAAGACACCAACTTCAATTCCCAGTATGGCAAGTAGGCAGGAAGGCAGGTAGATAGAGAGACACATGCAATAACTAATAAAAACTCAAGTTTCACTGTATTTAGCATTTCTCAAATGAACTTTAAGTGCTGTCACTCTACCATAAATCTCTCTGTAACTGTAGATTTCTAAATACTTAAGATTTTGAAGAACTAGAAATAAGTGAGATCAGCTACTGATGAACATAAAATAAAAACATACACATATAGTAAAAATAAGCCCAAGCAAGAGACCTGATAATCCTACCTTTCTAAGTGTGTAACGAGTTCTAAGTCCAGATTTACTCCAACTTCTGGTCTCTCAGAGACTCAGTCCTCAAAGGCAGAATTAATCAGCATGCCTAATTAATCAAATATTTATTGAGTATCTATTATGTGTTCAGCATGCTAAATAATAGCAAGACTATAAAGGAAAACCTTGAACACATAATCACTGTCTGCTAGATACCTAAAATCGACTTAGGGAGATAAATATCCACTTTAAGAACAAAGCAATGAGTAACATAAAGCAGTACATGTAAAAGTTCAAAATAGATGACACAAAATTTGAACATCTACAAAGATGTTGCAAGATATCAGTGACAATGAAGACCTCCAATTCCCCCTAGCTCCAAAGTACTGTAACTTGTCTGAATAAATGGGTGACAAAGTTTACTTACTAATAAAATTTAATTCCATAGACTGCCACTTCTTCTAGTCCTGTCTAATCCTAAAACATAGCATCACTGGAGCAATAAAACTTGAAGAATTTTTGTTCCTCAAAGAAAGATGAAACCTCTAACTACATCATAGAGGGTAGGTGAATAGATGGGAGGACTTCGTTTTAAACAGGAATTACCAAGTTCTCCATAGGGATAATACTATTATACATCCAGAATGTAGTTTTTTGCTTTGTAAATTTTCTGCATCAGTTAAAGAGGGACTTCCCTAATATTCAATTCTGTTCTGTGATGAAGAGTGTTATTTGGGGATTTTAGAAGATAAGGAAGAATATATTAGCAGTACAGCTGGCAAAGTTATTTTGGAATTAAGCAATTCAATGACCATGCTGGGGCTAGAATGCAACAAAAACAACACAATTAGTCTTTATGTATATCCATGGGGTGAAAATGATTATCCATAATTTTGCAAAATATATACTGTAAGAAAATAGGAGTAAACCTTGCCTACACTGTCGTACATAAGCAGCTCCTCCTCAGGCTGACCACTGGGACGTTTCACTGTCAGCAGCTTACCAAACGACTTTTCCACATTGCTTGGTCTTGGTTCTGACCACAACCCAGTGCTAAACTATTTTTTTTCTTAAATATTTAAGTTTTACAGAAAACAGGTACAATCCTCAAGCTGCTGTTGCCTCTCAAAAAGTCACAAGTGTGGTAAGTGGCAACAAAAATATTACCCTCTTCCACTGTTTACAGAACAGCTGCGCAAGCCCAAGATCTTGATTCTTAACCTTTTATGGGTCACTGACCCCTTAGAGAATCTAACGGGAGCTACAAAAACATGGATACACAAGATCTGCCCATCACTTTTGCAAAGTTGTGAGTCCTTTAAAGCCCAATCCAAAGTTCAAGACTTCTCAGTCAACCTATGAACCCCATGGGACAGGGATCGTGTCCTTGTTTCTCCATCTAGTTCTTAAAATGACCATGGCCCTGTGGTAATCAATTCTAATCCACCCAAGACATGTCTAGGAAAGCTGTAATCCCAGGACTGTGAAAGGCTGAGGCAGGAAGACTGCAAATTCAAGCCCAGTCTAGGCACAAAAGGCAGGGAGAGGGGCAGTTTAAATGGATAAAAATAAGTGGATGGATGGGAAATAAAATACTACTGTTATTCAGAATAGGTATCTGAGTTCCACTCTCCAAGAGACTCAAACTTAGTAGGTCTTGGTAACACCCAAGAATCTTTAATTTCCATAAAGCTCCATGATGATTTTGAAAACAATAGTATGGTTTAACTCAGCGGTAAAAACTAAAAACTTCCTAATACGTTGCTGAGAAAGGATATACACACACATTCATGTGCTGCTCAAACAAAAGTGGGGAAAACAAGTTGTCCCAACTGCTCCTAGTTGGCCTGAGAAACTGTTAAGTACCAGAGTTTATGATTCTGATGATAAAGAAAATCTGATTCCTGTGTGTAGTGGTTTGCTTAGTCTTGCTTTCCCTGAAAGATACTGCTGTGATTTGCAACCAGACATTTACTCGTAGCTACTTTACAGCAAGATGTTTTAGCACAGCTGCCTGAGAGATCTTTGTATCATTAGAAGCAGTGTCACTAAACCTTCCTGACAAGTTCTCACTCCACAAACTCAAATCACAAAACAGAAAGGAAAGTACTCTACATTAGAAATTCCTGACTGGAAAAAGTTTTATTTTAAATAAAACTATGTTCTTAACAGAAGGTGTGGCATAAAACACCATCAAGGACATAAATTATGCCCTATTTATTAAGACCTGATACTTAGGACACTAGGATTCACCTACCTGATTAGATGTCTCTATTACTTCTTTTCTACAAAACTAGAATTTTTAAAATTCTGTGCCCCAGCCAAGTACAGTGGCACAAACCTGTCGTCCCAGCTACTCAATGTTGGGTTGAACCCAGGAGTTCATGGTCAGCACGTGCAGCATGGAGTCACCATATTAAAAAATCAAAAACAAAAAAACTCCTGTTCCCTTCTCACTCCCATTTTCTACACCTCAATGAAGTTGTTGAGTCTTTCCTTCAAACAATAAATGATTTTAGATCCCTGACCATATGCCAGATTTCCTGGCCTCTCGCACAGGACAAGGTGAACATCAGAGACAGCAGGTTCCTTCTCTTTGTGTTGCTTATAATCTATTGTCTGTCGTTATTTTAGGAAGTTATTTCATGAAAACACCAAATTCCTTAATGGAGGTATTACATTTATGACATTACTTAGTTAAATGACAAGCTGATGGTCTAGATAAAGATACAAGATTGTAAGGATTTGTTGTTGTTTGGGTTGTTTAGTTTTGTTTCATTTTGGTACCAGGAATAAAATCCAGGGCCTCAAGTGTGCAAGGTAAGTGTTTTACTACTGAGCTACATTCCCATCTCTAGGATTACAGTTTCTACTGAAAAGTTGAGACATATCTCTGTATGACATCTTCCTCAGCCTCAGCAACATGGTATGTGTCCTGCAGAGAACCAGGGCCACGGAAACAAGAAGTTGGAGTTACAGCCCTGACCCCACTTCCACTGTGGCCTCTAGTTTGAACCAATTCTTACAAAAAACAATCCACCTTTGGCTGAGCATCTGTAATATCTGTCAGGTAATTTATAAGCACTAACTTCAAAACAACCCTGAGGACAAGTAGAAGTACAGCTAGGTACCACAAATAATAACATACTGAAAAAAGTGAGTGGTAAATAGTAGACCCAAGATCCTCATACAGGTCTACGGCCAAATTACACAAGAATTCTGTCATTTACAGATTAAAAGTTTCTTCCAAATTCAAACACTGTGCACTTGGTGCATGTTACAGGCTTGTGTCTAGGTGGACCCCCAAGCCTCGCCCAGTCATGGAGGCAGCTGAATCTAGCATTTGGGATTGGTTCGTTGTCTAGCGCTGGGATTGATGGTGAGAGTGCTGCACCTGTCCAGGGGTGGGGCCAGCATCAATGTAAGGGAGGGAAGCAGACCTGTTTTTCTTCCCTTTTTCCCTTTCACTCTTGTTGCTTGTGGCCACCATGAATAGCTGCCCCTCAGCCATACCACCCTGCCTTGGAAACAGCTGAGTATGAACTGAAACCTCCAAAAACTGTAAGAAATAAACCTTTCCTTCCTTCACATTGGGTATCAGATATTTTGTCTCAACAACGAGAGAAAAGAAACCAAGACAGTATATTTTATAGATCTTGAGGCCAAAATAAGTGTCTTACTAAAAATAGTGAAGGATATTGTTCTAATTCCTGCATATCTCAGTGTACAAATTTCTTCACCTATAAAATGAAACTCATGAGTGTCAACTAATAGATTTATGATAATTAGTAGTGTATCGAACACAGTAGGTGCCCAAATGAAGTTCATTATTATCATTATTATAAACTTCACATAAATTCAACTGTGATCTGGTAATTAAAGAATAAATAAGTTTCACTATTCCTAAAATTTACAGAAAATATCTTTAAATTTTACTTCATTTGTCCACAAATATTTTTAAATCAAGAAAGAAAAATAGAACTTAACTATTGAGAAATTTCTCTCTATATATAGGTCTAATTTACCTAGAGCAAACCCAGGCTACAAGCACACCTCAAGCACAGTAGACATGCTCTCTGCAGCCTTTCACACCTTCAGAGAATGTTCATAAACAGACTTCTTGCTTCAGAGGACTGTTCTGAGAAGAAATGTTTGTAAATACCCTTTGGAATATTTTTACAATGTTGCTACACAAGCACACATTACTACAAGCATTATAAATTAACTGGTTACATATGACACTGCAGGAAATGCCTAAAACATCTTTCCGCTCCTCAGGGTCCAAACACCACCTTCTCTATGAAAGACTTCCATTGCACTGTCTCACAAAACTGAACCACCACCACCTATCATAACAGTGATGGTGAACCATTTAGACTGAGTGCCCAAACTGCAACCTTAAACCCACTTATTTATCTCAAAGTGCAATTAAAGCTGAAGCTCAAACACTGGGGCCATGTGGATCATATGCCAACAGAAAAGGCTCTGTGCACCTGCTGTGGCACGCATGCCATCGGTTCATCACTACTGAACTACAATGTTCACTGTATGTTATACCCTATCATAAGCACTTTACAATGAGTCACTATCATCCTCATTTGTATTACTCTTATTCTATTTTACAAATAAGGAAAGTTAGATTGGAAAAGAAAAAAGTCACAAAGCTACTAAGTCACAAAGCTGGGCTGTGAACTCAATTAATGAAACAATGACCTCCAAAAGATTCCTGTCTTCATAACCACTCTCCCTCTATTCTTAATAAAAAAAAAAAAAGCTCTCCATAACCACTCCTCCCAAAGCAAGGTAGCTGACATTATTAACACTACCACTTTCTACATTTCATCAATGCTTACTAAGGCATATGCTAGCCCAGTGCCTCTGAGGACAGGGCCCCTTGCCTCCTCTCCATTTATATGACTGCTTTCCTTTCTAAACATAATGTTGGTGCTCAAGAAAGTGATGAATGAATTAATTAAATGAGTGTTACTCTTGAGCTTCTCATCATTCAAGGAGATGAGTATTTTTATACTTCTTCTATTGCACTTTAATATTAACCTGCATTTGGGGGTTAATGTTTTGCTTTTGTTTACTTTCTAAGCAAAACTAATCTTATTTTCTCTGCTCAGGCAATACGTTTCATTAATTACTAATTCAACAGACCAAAGAAAAACAGGCTATTCAGCTGTCAGATCACACAAGACCTTTTTAATACTGTACTTCTGTTGTGGAAATTTTTAAGCAGAATTTGTTTTTTAAGATCCCATTTCTATTTTAATGACTTAAAAAAGAAACTGCCCTTATGGGAGAAAGGAGCATATAAAAGGTAATAAACATTTAATGATCCAATAATTGGTTATATCAGAGCAATCACTGTTCAGTAATTAACTTTTCAGCTTGTTCACTTGATATTTTGAACATCTTTGTAGACCCAGAATTATCCAGATTATTTATGCAAGGTAGAATCTTGTAGAAGAATAAAAAAGCACAACAAAGTTTCCAATTATCCACACTTATTTCAGTGTCTCCCCAATGTGGCCTTTGTTTTTAAAATGCCAAGTGACTAGAAAACCCAAAAGCATCCCACGCCCTCAGCATGTAATGGGAAACAAAGCAACAGAAAGTACTGCTCAACTGTGGAGGCTGTGGACATGACAACAAGAAGGGGTTAAAGGAAAATGCAACAGAAAATTAGAGCTTAAAAGATAACAAAAAAATAATAATTAAATCGTACCACCAGGAAAGAATACAGTGAACAGCTGGTATGTTGTTACTATGCAAAATTACAATTAAGCTCAGGTTAATGTCATTTCCAACTAATTACCCACAGTCAGTCGGAAAAGACACACTAAGAGATTTCACTTTACCTCCTCCAACAGTTTTCCCTACTTATGTCTCACTGCCATCCACACAATTATAAGGCTCCCTGCTTTTTATTAAGTCACCCATCTCATTTCTGTCAGAGGACCCTCCCCACTCCTTAAGAGCTAATGTTAGAATCTGCTCACATATCAACACCTCTCTTCACACACTTCTCTGCGTGCCACTTTCTTCATACGAAAATAATGTTCACAGTGTCCTCTGCAACCCTGACTGCCTAAATTCCTCTGTCATTCTTCTTCCTCCTCCTGCTGTTCCTCTCCCTGTGTTTCCCAAGTATCTTGTATGAAGAGGAAAGTATTGGTCACTTAACCTGTCACAGATAAAACACCCCTTAACACTGAGGTGCTTAGGAGCTCACACAAAAAGGACTACAGTAACACTTTCCACATCAGTTTTATATATATATATATATACAGAGAGAGAGAGAGAGAGTTCATTTTATTGTTAAAAAATTTTAAAACCTACACAATCCATGTAACTAGTTTTCCACCTCCACCCAAACAAGGAAGAGACAGGGAATGCACCTCAGTAGTACAGCACATGCTTAATTAGCAGGCTCAAGGCTTGGGTTTTAATCCCTATACCCGCCCCAAAAAAATCCCCCAAACAGAAACTGCCACTACTGTGGCTACAAATCCTCTTATTCTGCCCCAGTGGTGAGCTCTCCCACAACACTACCATTTGAAAGGAACTTGTAAATAAACACAACAGAACCGTATTTCACAGAAGCTCTGTGGTTTTACACGTCTGACAGTAGACTCACAGAACTACTTCAAGGCCAGAAGGACCCTTTCCTTATAAAAGAGAGGGCAAGCTAATTTGAAAGACCTTCCTGAGTCCACTTTTGCTAAGAGTTGAAGGGAAGAGACAAAGGTCTGACAATCCTGAAACGAAAGAACCTCCGAATCTAAATCACTCAGGCTCCCCTCTTATCCATATACCTTGGGCTCTGCCCCAACTGCATGCCACCCAAAGAGCATGACACAACCCCTCCTGCTTCACACATGCCTGAAAGCAGAGGTCAGATAATTTATCTGTTACTGCCACCTTTGAGAATCTGCTTGGTAAAGAAAAGGCAGCATGAGGAGAGACAGAGGGGAGAAAATGGGCAGGAGTTTCTCTGCTACTAATGGACAGCTAACTGCAGAGTGCCGTAACAGATTTTGGTTCCTTTGTGCACATAGGAATATTTATTTAATCAATGTACTGTAACAAAACAAGCCTCTGGTGTACTTTTGGAAAGATGGAAAGCCATTCAGAACAGGCTGATTGGAGTCTTGTCACCTGTACAGTTGATAGTGATGATCAGCAAGATGGGAGAGTATGACACAGGGAGGGGAGCAGCTCTGATATCCAGAGCCCACGTGCCTGCCACCAGGTACAGATGTGCAGCTGCTGGCATGGAGTTGTTAGTCACTATGGCCACCAAACATGGACAGCTCTCTCCCTCCACTGGCACACAGCTCAAGCACAAGGTTTACTCCAGTCTCTGTACCAAAAGTATACATTTCCAAAGAAACAAAAAGGCAAACTTGATGCTCAATAGAGGCAGAACATCTCCCATCAAGAATCTAGTAATTCTTTTTTGAGGGGAGAGCAGGGGGAAAAAAACACCTCAAAGAAACATCATTACCTTTCGCTTTGAATAGGATGGCATGGAGAGATTATCCTAGGATGGGAGAGTGCTTTTTTTCTGTTAAACCACAAAGCCACCCTTCATCATGTACCAAACAAATAAAGATACTTAGCCACTGAGGTATGTTTACTAAGTCACTCAGGCAGTAACGACAGAATCTTTTTTTTTTAACTAAAATCATAACTGCCAGGGTTGGTAATCTGTCCTTACACATCTTTCAAAAACTATTATGAGACTACTTTCAGTGGATTAGATTTCTGAGGAAATAGGTATTAGAACCTAATTTTGACATACACTGTGAGCATTAATAGTCATTATTACAAGCTAATTGAGGGCTGGATCAAAATATAGAAAAACAATACGAGATTCAGATAGCTGAAAACTTACAGAAATAAGAATAATTAAGAAGCACCTAGTAATTAATACACAGACAGAATGCTTTTCTCATTTATACATTATATTATCAATTTTTACCTATATTTCTAACATCATGGAATGTGAGCAGGGTTTAAGAGGAAATTTGAGAAAGGTAATAAATATCCAAATATTTTTGGCAACACTATTTCTCTGCCTAATTCTCATTACGTGGGTGTTCAATTTGTGATAACTCACTGAGTTGTGCACTTACATTTTTCTCAGAACGTGCTCTATTTCACAATGCATAAACTTTTAAAAATAAATATCCATGTATATTTTATTTTCAGAAAGGGTTTAGGAACACAGCAATTACTTTAAACCAGTACTATTACCACTGCCCCAAGGAAACAATAAAAAATATTTTCTGAACTAATGAGTCCAAAACTTCTGAACAGGGGCTTGTTGTAGAAGAACTCCTGGGAGAAGTAAAATGCTTGCCTGGCATAAGGGAGACCCAAAGACAGGGCCTAGGAATCTGTACATGTGATAAGATAAAGTGCAGATGTGCAACTGCATTTGGAAATCGCTGGGTGGGCAAGGCAAAATTTTTTGATTTGCAACTACGTGAAATCATTGCAATCGAAATTCTACATACCCAAAATTGATAGCAGAAAGTCTCATTACTTAAAGTTTTGCAGAAGCTATAATAACTGAAATGATATTCTCTCAACAAACACAAAATGCTTGGCCTTTGTGAATATTTTTTTCTCACCAATACACTTCCCTGTAAGTAGGCTAATACACTATAATCAATATATATAACTCTTAGTGGGAACCCCCCTTCTGCAAATTTAAGAATAAAAACAAATCAATTTACTTGTCTGTGGCCACAAGAGATTCTGGGTTATCAGCAAAATAGGAACATAATCTTTTCCACAGCACAGTCTGGGAGACTGTCTCTATTTTCATTATCATTGTGTCATTGGTAGTTTTGATTTCCAGAGGTTTAATGACAGGAGCAAAGTTATTCAGCTAAAAACTCAAAAGAAAAATTAGAGTTCGTAATTTCAACCCTAGACAAAACTCTACCTATTGTATTCTAGGTTCCTGTTAAGGCCTTCTGAAAGTTTAAATCTAATCCACATTTCCCTTTTCGATTTATAGTCTCTAGTTTTAGATAACCATATTAATTGGGGTTGGAAGCTTCTACAGTAAATTCAATTTTCCTCTCCTGCATAGCACTACCCTGGGGTCTTTTATCGGAGAGCACAATTGGGAAGCCTGCTGGATAATTTGTTTTAAAATACCAAAGCACTTGTTTTTAAACAAAGCATTAGCCAAGGAAAGAGGTTACAACAAAAGGAATCAGGATATGAAAAGAAAAAACAAACAAAAACAAAAGCCTCAATGTAGGAGACACTAAAACCCCATAGATCAAGGTGGTTCCTTCTCCCTGTTTTTAAATCTTATTTGACAAACAAAAGGTAAAAAAGGCTTGAATTTAGAGCTTTAAAAAAATTAAGTTAGCTGTGTCCCACTGGAGGTTAAAGTAAAAAGGCCTAAATGAAAAAAGCAAACACCCTTCCAAGAACCTTCAATCATGAAAACTCAACAAGAGAATGCCTCTCACATTTCTTTTAAATATTTTCTCTCCACTTTTTAATTAAGCCTACCAAAGACTAGAAAGATATCCTCCAGAATAGGTCAGATAACTCCATAGGCAAATGTTAGTTTCTAAAATGTCTACACCCTCCTCCCTAGGGCAAAATCATGCAGTACACAGCTATTTTAATCTAGTTCATCCACAGGAGAGCAGGTGACACAAATTAAGTTTATAAATTTGTAGTTCAGTTAAATGTTTAAAATATTTTTAGTTGAAGCAATACAGTACAGTGGGGAAAGCAATGACCTATATACTGGGCAACCTGGGTTCCACACCTCTGTCCTACCACTAACTCACTAGGTCATACCAAACAATTATATAACATAATTTGCTAGAACTCTGGTTTTTCATCTAAAACAAGAAACCAGCTAAAATGTATTATCACCTCGGACTGTGGGGGAAAGGGATGGGGAAAAGCCCTATTAAAGCAACATCAGAATAAAACTCTTTAAGAAGTATTATTTAATTCCATTATATAGTGATTCAAGTCAGGCTCCAGAGCCAGAATTAATGGGCTCCAGGGACACACTAGATGATCCTGGCATAAATTCTGTGCATGTTTTCTCTCCTATAAAATTGAGACCATACCAGTACCTATACCTCATGGGACTACTGTGTGAGGATGACAAAGGTGACTTTTTGCAATTAGAACAATACTTGGCCCAGCAAGTATGCTAGTTACTATCATCACTGCATCTATCCTGGGCTGATGGGGAAGAAAAAAAACTGCTAAGTGAGTACTTTCATATCCCATTCTTTCTAAACAAAGAGGGAATACAGATCTTGTGTCTCTCTACAGTAATTGCAATACAATCTTCACATCCTTGAGCCCACAGATGTCCCTACACTTACTTATTCCCAAACCTGTAGATTTTGGGAGCTATAGAAGTAATACAGCCTCTAGTCATTTGCACACAGTCCCCATAGATCCACAGATTTCTAAACACACTGAGGAAAGCCTAATATGGAACGAGTGTTTTCATCACCTTGAATAACAAAACCAGAAACAAAACAAACAAACAAAAAAACCAAAACTAGTCTCATTTCCTGTTTTCCCATATACCCTGAAGTTAAAATATACTTTAGGAATCCAAAAGCTAATACACAACATACAGTATTTTTGCTTATTTTATTTTTAAATAATTCTTTTTAAGAACCCAGAGGTATAAACAGTTCTTTACATAATGTGATTTTTTTTCCTCCTCAGTCAACAACCACATCTGATGATGAAGTTGACCTAGGGAGGAAATCCTATCAATCGTCGTCTTCCTCCATTTAAGCCAAAGGCTTTACCATTTCTTTTTCGGTAATTTTTTCCTCAAACTTTCCATTTTCTTCTCAACATCTATTTTATTGAGTAACCCCAAACACCACCTCTAAGCCATTCCCTCGACTCAGAGTGCCAATGGTATTCATCAGTGGCCAATTTCCCTGACTGCTGTGGAAGACTGTGACAGATGTAAACTTCACTTCTGATTAAGTCTTTCCAATGAGAGTAACCTGATAGCCTTGCCCAGTAAAGCCCTAGAAACGAACTTTCATTTTCTGTTCTTCTTTCCTTCAAATATATGAGCACACCAATGGATAAGGGGATTCACGTCAAGCAGTAACAGAATCAAGCATTATTTCTTCAGCATCTTCTCTAAACTTAAATCTTTGCCATACATCATTTTCATCATGTTAAGCTGGTAATAAAATTTGACCAATCTGAAAGTCCCTTCAAACTTTAATGTCCCAATGCTTAACTTTTCTTAAGGTAATATATTCATGAAAGCATTTATAATTGAAATCTTTAAAATAAAAAATGTAATTTAGCCAAATCACACAAAAACATTACTTACCAAATGGTACCCCTAGAGCAGTGACGGCAAACCTATGGCACATGTGACACAGTGGGCATGCAGAACCCTCTGTCTGCAGGCAAGTCAAGTCTCCCCAGGAGCCAAGCATCAGACATTCAGGCTTAATCACAGTGTTGGAACTTTGCAATACTTTGTAGGTTTTAGGTTGCAGTTTGGGCACTTGGTCTCTAAAAGGCTCACCATCACTGCCCGAGTGCTTTCTAAAGGACGCTCATATGGCTCTCCTACCACCACCTTTCTGTATTAGCCACCAAAAAACAACAGGACACCAGAATATAACATCATCCCCAGGGGCCCCAGAAAGAGTCTTTGTTAGTTTACTATTTTACCTCCAGTGCCTAGATCAGTACCTTGCACAGAGAGGAAATTCAATAACTATTTTTTAATGGATGAGTAGGCTGAAAGGATGGAGATGTTGCCGGTAACTAAGGCCCACAAGGAATAAACAGGCCTGACGTAATCCACGGGTGAGAGCACTTCTGAAGGATGTGAGGTCACAGATGGGTCCACAGATAACCAAGCATTTTAGTGGCAGGGCACATCTAACTGTGTATTTTACCACTGTTAAAACTCTAACACAGTCCAAAAAGGCCCTTCACCACCATCCCAAAACACAGAGCCTTCCTGTAAAGACGTGGGTAACTCCAGGTTTTCTAAAGGAAATCCATCCCTACTAACTTCCAAGATAGTTACATAACTTTCACCACCCCAAACACTTTCTGTAGGCAATGTCTCCCAACACCTCTGAATTTCTCAGTCCTCTTGCCAATGCTTCATACCTGGTCCCTAAGTAACTGATGATTTCTGGTAAATAGGTAAATGTATGCTCAGCTTGTCTTATATAGTAATGGGAAAGGAAAGATAGAATCAGATGAGGAGCTCCCCAGGACATTACCTCCCAGCCTCCTGGAAAGCATACTAACTAACAAGAGCAGTAGAGAAAATAAAAACTAAGGGCCAGGGACATCTGAGAGACACAGTGAAGAAAATTAACACATCCTTCAGGGCAGTGGGTCTTTGCCCTGACTGCATATTGGAATTCTCTGGGTGAACTTTCAAACTTTCTGATGATTACCGGTGGGAGCTTCTTTCACTCTCTCACGATGTGAGGACTCTTAAAGTTCCCCAGAATATTTGAATATGCAGCCAGCTCCAGGTTCCTCCTTAGGTAGTACACACTAAAAATGACCTAAGGCAATACACAGTAAAAATGACCTACAATTTTAATAAAGGTCCAGCATGATTTATCAAAGCTGGTGGTAGGAACACAGGTGTAGATTGTGTTATGCTCTTGTATTATTCTATATTCATAAAATATATATACATGCATTTATATATATTTTTAATGGTACTGGAAGTTCAACCAAAGAGATTCACTTCCAGTCACTATATATATATAGACAGTATTTCCCTAATTGCTCAGGCTGGACTCAAACTTACAATTCTCCTGCCTCAGCCTCCTGAGTAGCTGACATTACAGGCGCATACCATCATGCATGGCTACAAATATATTTTAAAGCAAGCTTATGGTATATTGGTCCTCAAAAGCAACAGTACTGAAAAGATGGTTTTACATTCCCATGGCTTATACGCACTGATGGTGTCTGAGGCTTTTACTTCAGTGGAGGGAAAAATCAAGACCAATTCAATTTGGTCTACTGACTTGAAAATGCTGACCCGCATTCTGTAACATGCTTCACAGTACAGATCTTGAAAAATGCTCTAATCAAACTCAGCTCAAAAAGATCAAAGATATCTGCTTAACCAGCAATCCACCTAAAATCAGCAGAGTTGCTAGGGCAGAGCCAGGCTGGCTGTGAAATCATTTATACAGTATAGCCAAACGTTTGCAGTCCTGAAAGTGGGAATCAGGCCTACAATTATCTTATTATAGGTATGAGAAGAGTATATCCCTAGAGACAAAGTTTATCTTCAGATAACCACTCCCCTTCATGAGAGAGGCAATGCAGGCCCAGGATTCAGAGAGTCTGGATTCAAATCCTCACTCTACAACTTTCTATCAACGTGACCATGGGGAAGTTACTTAATGTCTCTGTACCTCAACCTCCTTAAATCTAAAATAAGAATGCTAATGTGACCTACCTCATAAGATAAGGTTGTGAGAGTTAAATGTGATAATGCATTTAAAATTCTGAGTATGAAGAATGCCACAAGCAGTAAGACCTTGATAAATGGGAGTTGTTAAATTTCAAATGGTGGCAGATTTGGGCAGTGAAGATTCAAGCTGTTTTTCCAATTTGTGTTGACTGGACACTGGAGCGCGATACATTTTGAAACATGTCTTTTGGAAGACATGTTTACCTATAAGTGGGAAAGAAGACAGAAATCTTCAGGTCCAAAAGAATAGCCCATACCTCCTGAGGTCTAGAACAATGGCAGCAAGATGCAATGACACGCTACCATGAAAGAATGCAACAGGTAAGTCCTAGCTTTGGTCTTGTTTCACCACCAACTGTGTGACTTTGAGGAAATTAAAAAACACTTTTTCAGTTGGCAAATGAGGGCTTTGGACAGTTGCCTTCTGCTCTTTCTCTCATATCACTCAAGTTTAAAATTAGAAGTCCCTGAAGACCCCTGCCCCATCTCTGCCCCACTTCCTCATGGCTTCATTCTACCCACATGACCTCCTATGAGTACACATACTAAGCCATTCCTTCCTTTTCCTTTCTCTCTCCTTGAATGCTCTTCCCCTGGCTATCCAGTCTTCTTGCTCCCTCATTTTCTTGTTTTCCACTCAAATATCATCTGCTTGAATATACCATCCTGTCACCACCCAACATATTATATATTCGCTGACTTACCTATAATATATCCTCCTCCCACTGCCAAAAAGAATACCATTAGAACAGATACCTATTTCTCTTATTTACTATAATATCTCTTGTTCCTAAAACCATACCTGCTTAGCACATGGAAATTTGCAACAAATATATTTTGAACGAAAGAATAAAAGAATTCAAATATCTTTTCCTTACCAAAAAAGAATCTTATCCTAATTTATAAAAACAGGTAGCCAGGTATAGTGATGCATGTTTGTAATCCCAGCACTCTAGAGGGCTGAGGTAGAAGGATTACAAATTTGAGCCCAGCCTGGGCAATTTAAGTGACTTAGTGAGACCCTGTCTCAACATAAATAAAAAAAGACTGAGGATACAGCTCAGTGCAAAGGGCCTGGGTTCAATCCCCAGTACCACAGGAAGGAGGGAAGAAAAGAGAAAGAGAAGAAGGGGGGATGAAGAAAAAGCAGTCAAAGGATGGGGTTTTTCTGATTAAATAAGGTCAGAAATACTGCTCAGCTGACCTAGTGTG
>RJWT010004720.1:0-32624 GCA_004365215.1 Cuniculus paca
CTTAAGTTTTTATATATGAACAACAATATGTACTGTATTAGTAAAAACCAGTCCCAGCATCACTCTGATCAATTGGCAACTCGTAGATATATATATAGATATAGATATAGATATACACATTACAGCATTTAGACCTGATAAAATCTCTCCAGAATTGGAGTCAGGCTTTCAGGCATAACTAAAGGGAATGAGTGAAGAGAAAGTTATCCCAATTACAGTTTAAGCAACATGTATTTTGGTGACTGTTTGAGGTACAAGACCTCAACCAGAGTTGAGGAGGACAAAGACACACTTGCCAACGTCCAGCAGTCGGCAGGTTTTTACCTCTTATCATGATTACTCAGTGCTCCTCAATGGAGATGACAGAAAGAGATGAGAGTCTGGGCAGAGGGAGGAGATGAGTCCCAAGGCCTTTCAGTCCTACTGGACCAGCTGACAGGATGGGTCTGAACTCTGGGGCCTTGGCCTCAAAGGGCAGTCCGACCTCCAGTGGTCACCTTTGCAGTTAGGTCATGGCTTGGGGGGCCTCTTAAGGGAGCCCCTCCTAAAGTGGCCTGGCTTGTGGCAGTGGTAGCAGGTAGGTGTTGTTGAACCCTTCTTGGAGCCCTGAGAATCAGACTTAAGGTCTGTGTTTTTTAAGGTCACAAAAAAAGCAGCCATTTTTTGGTCTCTGTTTTCTCTCTTTGGTTTTCTCCCAGTCCCGATTATAGAATACTAAGGAAGCAGTTTTTAACTGAAGAATTAAGTGAACTATCTGGAGCAAAGTCTATCTTTTGTAGCTTTTTTCTCATATCTGGGGTTGACTGAGTAATACACATGTCTTTAAGCAGAATCTGCCCTTCTCTTCAGTCAGGATCTATGGACATATGTGTTATCAGTGCCTCTAATAAACAATCTAAGAGGTCAGAGGGAGAAGTCTCTTTCTCCTGAAAAATAGCTGACAATTTAAAATAACCAGAAGGCTTGGTTTGTGTCCTTTTAGACCTTTGAGAATACACACTTGAAAATGTCCAATGCTCCAATCTCCTGTTTTGCTGCCAGGTCACTAGGAGTCTTGGGTGGGGACTGCCTGTGCCCCAGTGGGAACTGGTGGTTCCCCGGGCTATCTGTCTTCTGGCCTTTTAAAATTAACAATATGATATTCATCTCCAGAGGCAACAGCAGCTTGTAATGCTGCCTGTCTCTCACAAGAAGTCAGTGTTTGATTTAAGAGTAACATTACATCTTTCCAATCTAGCTTATAGGTCTGAGTAAATCCTCTAAGGGCATCAATGAACCTATCAGGGTCATCTGAAAATTTGCCTAGTTCTAGTTTAATTTGTTTTAAGTCATTGAGAGAAAGAGACCTATGAATGGAGGTAGTCTCATAAAGATTATAATTATACCTGGAGCATAAATAAGAATTATCTCTTAATGTAAAGAAAGTTTGAACATAAAGCAATTCTAACCATTTTTCCTCTTTCTTACAGTATGATTTTAGTTGTAAAAGAACATCATAATTAATACTTCCCTCTGTATTCCATTTTGGCTCTAGGGGGTAGGTAGGCCAGGCACACATGCCGAAAAATATCAAATGGCTCCTTTTCAACATGGAAGGGTCAAACATCTTCCAGTGCGTAAGAATGCATTCCAAAGGAGTAAGGGGCTTTGGCACTGGGTTACCCATGTCTGCAAGGTAAAAAACAACATGTAAGGTTACCAGGAATGAAACTCAGGAACTTTCCCTGAGCTCTATCTCTAACCTTATAATGCAAGAGACTTTGACATTAAGCTACTTATCTATGCAAAAATAGGAGACAATTAAGGTGTCCCTTTCTTATTCCTAGTTGATAATATCCTCAAGGCATCCCTCGGGTTGACTTTGTTCCAGGGCAGGTGGATGCGATCTGGAAAGTAGAAGATAAATTCAACCAGCCTCGAACTGGTGCACAGTTTTGTCTTCCCTGGTAGCTCCTGAACTTTGTTTCCTTATGACATTCATAAGTCACTATTACAGGAATGCTTAAAGACGGAAGCATAGCTTTATAATAAACTATTGCTCTTGTTCATTGCAAGAGGGCATCCATAAAAAGGTGGGTTGGTAATTAGAGGATTTCTCTGGCTGTGCTGTGAAGATCACCTCTGGAGATAGATAAGGCAACAAATGACTTGGGGAATTCTAGCCTTGGGCCCTAGGGCAAAGAAACCTCTAAGACAGTTGTGTTACCCATTTAATCACCTGGGCTATCGTTCCTAGCAGCAGGACATGGCTATGCGTTACTTAAATTTCTGTATGTTTGAAGCTCTCGTTTTCTACAGTTGGAGTACAACATATAATAAATTCAAATCTCTGTCTTTCATCCTGCTTGGGGCTCTCAGAGCTTCCTGAGTTGGTGGTTCTGTGTCTGTTCCTAATTTTGGAAAACTCTCAGCCATTAGCACTTCAAATAGCTCTTCAGCAGTGTTTCCTCTTTATTTCCCTTCTACTATTCCAATTACGAATGCCATCCTTTTTTAAAACTGTCCTGGAGTGTTTAGATGCTCTGCTTTTACGTCCTTCTAAAATTCTTTATTTCTCTTGCACTTCAGATCGGGGAATTCCTATGATCTGCACCAGGCCTTTCTTTATCCGTGTGCCGTGCACATGGAATCCATCACACGCATTCTACATTAGGCTATGATATTTGTAAATTTCTAACATTTCCTTTTCATCCTTTCTGAACATTTCCACCTCTTATATTTCTCATCTTGTGAAGGTTGTGGCTCAAGACAACCTGAAATCCTGTGCTTTAAGCACGATGTTAGTCTCATGTTTCCTGTGTCCCTCAGCTGTGACTCCTCCGCAAGTGCTTCTTAGCTTTCTCTCCCTTTGGACAAGACAAAGAGGCCACAGGTGGCTGTCTTAGGAAAGACCCGTCTCCCAGGGAAAGTTATTTCCCCTGGATATGAGGCCTTGGTTACAGCAGAGTTTCTGGCTCTATTTTACAGTGCTTCTTTATTCCTTCCCTACTCCTGCTGGCTGCTTTACCATGAGAAACTAGCAGGAGACATTCTATGAAAGTGTGGGGAGTCTGCTAAGACTGTCGAGCTGGTGCATGCCAGCCTCCATTTGTCTCACCCTCAACAGAGTCCACATTTAACCTGAAAAAGAAAACCATCGAAATTATACTTTAACACTTCTACTCGTTCAGGACCCCGGTGATTTCTGCTCCCGGCAGGCTGGCCTTGGCTGCGGCTGTGTAGATTTGCCTGCTCTCCAAGAGTTCTGAGTGGTATTTCACTGCAACATGAGTTCTCTAATGGGTCCATGAAAAGCTGTTGATGCTTCGTTTGTCTAACTTTTCTCCTGTAGTAAAGATAGGAGAGACAATTTCTGCCAGGAGCTTTATATATCAGACTGGAAACTGGATGTATGAATTTTGGAAAATAGATTTAAATTTTTGAAAAGCGTAAGAAAACCCCCAAATCTGTAAGCATTCCTTGAAATAAAAGTACAGATAGTATTAGTTAAATCTCGCATAATAAGCGTCAGGTAAATTATAACTTTAAAATTTCTGCTGTTTTCCCAAATCTATGAGTTTGCGTGTGTTTTAGAGAACTAAGAACCGGGGGGGGGGGCGTCATTCTGACACACGCGGCATTTCTCCTGTTTTGGGAAGTCTCCTCACTTCTTGGACTTTCTGACTCTGAAGCAATTAAAGCTCCAATAGATCAGTGTGATATCTTTTCCCCTGTCTATAAAACACCTGAAAGCATCAGCATTGAACCTCACAAAATGAGATGATGATTTACCAAGCCTGTTGACTTGTCCCACATCTATCTATTCTGCGTCTTTTAATCACCTGGTACCATAATCTCTTTAAACCTAATCTCTGGGGCCAGTTTTTCAGTACCTCATCTGGAGCCACTAGTGCAGTCAAGTGGATGTGTGGTACCTATATGGATCCAGAATTTCTGGGGGTATTTTAGAAGCTTTGTTTGTAATGACAATGAATGGATGATTCTTGAAGTGTAGACCAGCATGTTTTATTGTTTGTTGTTTTTTGTACCGGGGATCAAACTCACAACCTTGCTCCTGACAGGCAGGCACTTGTGCTGCTGAGCCACATCCCCAACCCAGTCGGCATGTTTTTGGAAGCCCCCAACTTAGCTCTGCTGCACACTGAGGTTTGAGAACTGCGCATCTCCCTGTCCTTTGGAATAAACAGCTGTTTCTGCAAAGATGACTTCCATTCCCCAGACATCTTGAAGCTGTAACACATTATGTTCACTACTTTCAACAAACTATTTTGAATAAGTCATTTTTCAATGAATTTGAGATCAATAACCAGTAATGGGTTTAGGATGTTGTTGAATTGATTTTCCTGGTCTCATGAAGAAAATGAGTATTTCTTTAAGGTGACATATCTCTGCCTTTCTGTTCTTTCTTTTGCTGTAGCATTTATCTCCAACTTACAGAAATGTTACTTATCTGACAACCTAGAGAAACAAATGTTTCACAAATACGTTCTCTATGAATTATTCTTGAATAAGAAAAATTGAAATTGAAACATATGAATGTTCATTTCTTCGTTTTTTAAATTGTTTTAGTGTGTATAGTTCAGTAGCTTCCAGTTCTGAAAACTTTTCAGGAAAATATTATACACTGAAAAAAATGTGCCCTTCCCTCTCTAACCTCACTCTTACCTTCAAAGCGTGTCAATGTCCATAAAGCTTTAAAAAGATAAACTACTTAATAAGCTATTTCAATATGAATAGAATAATAATGACATAGATGAGTTAATTACACAAATGCATGTGATGTGATAGTTTAGAACAGTTTTGTTAAATCTCAGTTTTGGAGGCTTTCTATGACTGAGGAAATTACTTACCTGAGGTGATGTGATACAACAGCAAGCGTGAAGGCACACACATTGTGACTCCATCATTTCAGCAGAGCTTACTCCAAGCCGGTGTGAGTCCGATGTGTTATTCCCTGAACTATTGAACAATTTGTGAGATGCAATCTTCCTTGTCCTAGTTTCAAAGATAAAGAGACCATTATAAAGTTGTAACTATCACATGTGGTACCATTTTGAAACAGAACTGTACTTTTTATTATCTTTCTTTATCACCCAGGAAAGATGCACACATTTTAAACGAAAGTCTGATTATGAGCTGTCTTTAAAGTTATTCTTTCACTGCCCTTCACAGATTAAAGGGCCATTTTATTGAGTCTGACACAAACACTCAAACTCTGACACTGTGCATTCAAGTTTAATAAAAAGACAGAATTAAGTTTTCAACTTCAACCTACAAACTCACAGAGAGTTAATGTTCGAGGATGTGCATGTATTCTTTGAAACATTAGAAACTTATACAATAAATTTAAACTATGAAATATCAGCAGCAGAAAGAACAAAAGAAAAAAATTGTTATGTTACTGAGATAAGGACAAAGTGACTTTTTCTTTTATGTTCTTAAATGTGTCAACATTTTAGAGTCTAATTTATCTACATTAATCATATTAAATAAAGTGAGCATGTAGCCATTCTAATATGAATTTCACAATTACTGTGTATTTTTCTGCTGTAATATATGAATATGCTCCCTGAATAGTTTGTAATAAGCACAAGGAGAAATTAAAAATTTCATACTATACATAATAAGGTTATGCCATTATTTCTTTAGAAATTTTTCTTAATTGTGTAAACACTCCAGAGCCAACCTTCCAGTACTATTGAGTGAGTTACTATCAAGCATCAACTTGACTGGATTAATCCACAGAGGTGCTGAATGTGCCGGCAGGAGGGGGGACCAGTGGAGCAGGTGGTCAGTGGGGCAGCCTGCATTTGGAGGTGTATCCCTCCTTGGCACTCTTTCTCTGTGTTCTGCTTGCAAGAAGTCAGGAATTGAGAGGTTTCCTTCATCACACCCTTCCACCATGATGTTCCTGCTTGAAGCCAGCCAACTACGGACTGAACCCTCGGAAACTGTGAGCCAGAACAAACCTCTATGTCTTTAAATTGTATGCTTCAGCTATTTTGTCCCAGCAGCAAGAAAGCTGATTGAGCTCCTGTGAACCAGGCACCACCATGGGGATCGAGAGGAGGCTACTCAGCAAGAAGACAAAGCACGGCCTCCCATGAACCAGCCAGTCTACAGGCTGGGAAACCAGAATAGCACACACACACACACACACACCCATGGGCAACTGGCTGATTCGGAGGGCTCAGGGTGAGATGATAGCAGCTGAGGTGAAAAGAATACTTGATCCTTAAGTTGTTTGGTTGACTCTTCAGGATGGAGCTGGTGTCTGGGCATCTATTTGGAGGATGGCAATGTGCACTACGGCAACTGCGTGGGATTTCCTTCTTTTATTTTTTTTGAAATCCAATGTTTTGTTTTGTTTTACTGTTTTGTTTTATTGCTGTTTCTGGTAACTGGAGCAACTATTTTGAAGAAAACAATATGCAGTATGACACCCATTGTTAAATTACTATCATCTTGTTTTGAAAATCTATATAGCTATTGTTGTTTTTCTGTTGTTGTTGCTGTCATTTTGCTTTTGTTGTTGTTTTTGACATTTGTTTGCATCTTGATTGTTCTGTTTTTTCTTTATTCTCTTTAAAATAATAAAAAGTGTACAATAGGTACTGTGCTTGGGAAGAAACTTTTCAAGGGAAGGGACAAACTGTGATGGGGGAAAGGGAGAATGGGTAAAGGGAGGAAATATACATATATACAAGATATTTAAGGTAGTTACACAGCTAACTTCTGTCACATCATGCTACAACAATATATCTACACCCATGTTTATAGCAGCACAATTTGTAGTAGCTAAATCTTGGAAACAACCCAAATGCCCATCAACCACAGAATGGTTAAAAAAGATGTGGCATTTTTGTGCAATGGAGTATCGCTTGGCTATAAAGAAGGATAATCTTGGGGCTGTTGTGAGTGAATGGAGGCAACTTGAGACCATGCTTGTGAGTGAAGTAAATCAGACTCATGTTTGTGGATATCGTATTGTCTCCCTAGTGAAAAAAAAAAACTGAAAGAATAATAAGATCCAAAATGTACAATAGATACTGTGATAATGAAAAAGAAAGGAGGTACTCAAAAGGAAGGAACAACTGGGATACGGGAAAGGAGAGAAAGAAGAAGGGAAAAGAGTATATGTATGTAAGTATACAGATGTGTATGTATGTATGTATGTATGTATATACAAGATAGATAGCTGTACCACTAATCTCTGTTAGTTCATCCAGGAGAACAGTTTGTGCTTTCATTGTTTGATTGATCACTTTTTGTGCCTAAATCTTGTAACTTAAACAACTATTTCTAAGATAACAATATACAATGTATTAATTAGTGTTAATTTCCTACTTTTTTTCAAATTCTGTATCATTTCTATCCTTTATGTTTTGCTTTTTAAAATTAAAAAGAGCTAACTGATGCACTTATATACAGAGACCCATATTCTAGGAGAAAATGTATACCTAGGTTTGGGTTGTATATAAGAAAATAACATGGAGTTTTTAAAATATTTTAAAAATTGATGTTCACATTTGAATGTACATATTTATGTATGTATTTTCAATTTATTTATTTATTTTTGCAATACTAGAACTGGCACCCAGAACCTCTTTCTTACATGCTAGGCAAGCCCTCTGCTACTAAGCTATATCCCCAGACTGTCTTTTATTTTACAAGTACGTGTATAATCTGTCTTTGAGTCACTTGTTAGGGGAAGGAGCTGCTATTGTGAGATTACAGCTTACTCCCTGCATAAAAGCCCCATAGCCTTTCATTTAAGCACTATGTGATTAGAAACAAGAGACATAAAGAACTGCTGTGGCTTCCATATTGTTTCTTTTTTTCTCTCTACCACAAGTGGACTGAGAAACTCCACTGAGGAAGAGATGACCTCTGCTTAATGAGCAACAAAAAGACCACATAACCAGAGGATTAATCCCTGGAGGGCGATCATGTTTCTAGGAAGCACATAGGGAAAACAATCATTTTAAAAGCCACTGGCACATACATTTTTTTAAATCTGAAATTTTAATTTGTATAATACAATAATGATTATTATTTTGGTTACAAACACATTCTATCTTTGACAGTCAAACTTGAATAAAAGACATACTCAGATTTTGTAAAATATCACTTCATCATGCTTTAAAAAGAAGCAACTAATGCAGAATAAAAACAAAATAATGAGTAAGCAGCACATTAGTTTTAATTGCTGGCCTATCTCCTTTATCCTGGAATTCATTTTCCATCAAATTAACCATAGTAGCCACCTTCCCACCTCTACAGTGACAAATTAATTAATGTCAAGTGTGTATTTTTTATTACTTTTGCTATACCAATTTAAGGTCAAAATTGGATTTTTGTCACCCATGTCAATTCTATAATTTTAATTCTCTACTTTGAATACTTTATAACCATAGTGTACCCGAGAATATCTACTTCCTTCTGCCACTCTGCTGTAAAAATTTAATTACTCTTCTTAAGTTAGAAACCCACATGCAAAATGTTCATAGGTCTATTACCACCTTTGCACATTCTGCATATATAATAATGTCTCTCCCCAGGGCTGGCCAAGAAATCCGTGGTGGACCAGTTGTATGAATAACCCTGACTTTTCACCATGTCTCTGTGTCTACAGGACACACCTGTATTAATGACCTTCCACACTTACTCTGAGTGGTCTTTGTGCTGGGCAGTAGGTGAGTGGCAGACAGTGCGAGTGGAGGCTTGGGAGAGTGCTCCTTGCGTCTACCCTCTCTTGGACACCCACACAACTGGGGGCGTGTGCTGGGCTCACCTACCAGTGGGCTTGAGACACTCGGAGTTAAGCGTGAACAAAGCCAAGTCAAAGCATCCAAGGTCAGCTCCTCCAGCCAGCCCTGAGAGCCATGTGAGAAGGTGGATCTAATGAGCCCAGATTGATGTGCCAGTCGACCCGTGGGCTTGTAAGAAATAACAACTTGGTATTGTTACAAGGCACTCAATCTGGGTTCAGGAAGAACAGAGACTAGACAAGCAGAGCAGAACCATTTTATGGAAAGAAAATCAGTACAGTGACTGCGCATGTTAAAGGTAACAGATTTGAAATTGAGGGCTATCACTCAATTTTAGAAGAGAGACTGAGAACTGACCAGTTTAAGCTATGAAGAAAATGATAGCAGCATTAGTATAAAAGAGTCTAAATTCTTGCAGTGCTGTGTGAGTAGAGCACATAAAGATCATTCTGAATAAAGATAGAAAGGGAGCCAGGCACAGTGGCATCACGTAATCCCAGCATTTGGGAGGCTGAGGCGGGAGGATGGCCATGAGTTGGAGGCCAGCCAGGGCTAGTCAGTTCAGGACCAGCCTGGACTACAGAACAAGACCTTATACAAATAAATAAATAAATAAATAAATAAATAAATAAATAAATATCCAAATTCAGTTAGCAAGCCAAAGTTAATCTAGCTTATACCTATTTGAGTCATTACAAAAAAAAAAAAAAGAAAACTCTATAAAATGGCATTTACATATTTATTCAGTCAACTAATGGTAATTGTACACTTAAGTTTCCTATTTTCATTTCTAATTTTTGTTCTTTAGCTCTTCCTCATATCTAGATTCAATAAGTCAGTAATTTATATTTTCCGTTTTTATTCAAAAATCTAGCTTGGGTAATAATTATTTCTTATGCTGTTCTGTGCTCCTCTTTGCCTGTAATTTTCATCTTTATATGTTTTTTTTTTTAATTAGCCTTTGGCTTATTTTGTTGTTGCTGTTGCTGTTCCAAACAGCGTGCTTAGTTCACAGGAGTCTTTTACTTTTGGTGTGTAAGCGCTGGGGTATGACTCTAAGCTTACTTTTAGGACCATTCCCTAGGTTTGGGTGTATGCTTGAATTGTCATTACTTCTAGCATCTAAATAATCTCCCAATCATGCTTTATTTTTCCCTTACCTAAGAGACTTTTTGAATGAAAACGATTATTTTGCTTCATAAATTTCCATAAGAAAAGAAGGGGATTTTTTTTGTTATGTTATTAATTTGCAATTGTATTGATCTTTGAGTTCAGAAAATGGGTTTTATAGCAGTTCTTCATTTCGGAAATTATGAAAGGTTTTTGTTGTTCTTCATGCGTGATCCATGGTAAGTACCTAGCCCCAGTGCTTCTGTGTGTGTCTGTCTGAATTTCTCTCTTGTTCCTTCTTCCTCTCTCCAATTATAGAATTCATGACCTACTGTCTGAATTGATCTGCTTTATTAGGCTCATTTGTCCTCTACGTATTTACTGACTCGAGTTTTTATTTCAATTGTTTCTGAGTATTCATTGTTGTTATTACACCAGCTGAGTTGCTTCTGTTACGACAAGAATGTTGATCTTAGTTCCTCATCTTCCTTCCACGGTTATTCTCCCTTTGTTGTCGTTGGCTTTTAGATGCTGGATTTGTGATCATATTTGTAGAGCATCTGTTTGATTTTACCATTTACATTTTTTCCATTAGTACAGACATATGATCTGCTCTTCTAGTGTTTAACTTTGCACATTGAATTAGGATATTTTCACCTCAGAAATTCACTTCTATTTCCAATCTCGTTAATCATGTTATTCTTTCCATATTGTTAAGATTTAGAAGGTTTATGTTGTCTGCTGTAATCATGAATTTCATAATTGTTATTTATTTAAATCATGTAATTCTTACTACAAGTCTCTTTCTACATTGTTTTTCAATTATTTCCTCGTAAGTTAGATTTCCTTGGTTTGATTGTTTTTATAAAAAGAATTTGTGTTGCTATAGTTTCTGAATTCTTACATGTTTGGAAATGTTTGCTTGCTGTTTTAGCACTGAACAAAAATTTCACTGAATAAACAATTCCTAGAGCATGTTTTCTTTTGCTAGGAGGTTGAAGACAATGTTACACGTTTTTCTCTGACAATGTTCTGCTCTGGAGATAAATATATGGAAGTCAGCACGGTTTACTTTCCTAGCAACATTGACAAATGATTGTTCCAAAAGTTCATGGGATTTCTTTTTCTTTAATGTTTAGTAACTTTACCAAGACATGTCTTGGTATTAATAATTTTTAATCAGCAGGTAAAATTCCACCTAAACAATTATCTGGGGGAAAATTAACTATCACCTTAAAATTCTATCTTAAACAAACTTCAATCATTAAAATTATAATAACTCTAAGTTTAAATTTTCATTTTTATGAAAATGCAAAATATTATGTACTGGGAAAATGTTGTCTTGGGTTTCACATGAAAGTTACATCAAATAGGTGCTTCAGGGCTGGCAATGCCCGCTCATCTATTTAATAAGCTGTATGTCATCTTGTATCCTTACTCATCTCCCTTAGTCCAAGCAGTTTCCCTGCACTGGGGTTAACGATCTCTCAAAGAGCGTGGAGGCCATCATTCAGTCTTAAGAAGAAAACAAAAAGCAGTTCAGGCCCTTAATGTCACAAGCAAGCAAAGATGCCAGGCATAGTGGTTCACGCCTGCAATCCCAGCACTTGGAGGCTGAGGCAGAAGGATCACAAGTTCAGGTCCAGCCTGGGCAAATTCATGATTTAGGAAGACTATACCAAAAAAATTTTTTAAAGGGTGTGGATATAGATCAATGCAAAGTCCCTGAATTTGATCCCCAGTACTGACAAAGAGGAGGAGAGGAAAAGGAAGTGAAGAGCAAAGAAAAAAGGGAAGAATAGTTTTGTAATTTATTTAATATATAATTTAAAAAATTTTTATTACCACATACTAATGGGGTTCAGTGTGGTTCTTCCAGATTGCATACAGTGTGCACAGTCTCTGTCCTCTAACCTACACCCTTTTCAACTGCTAGCATCACTATTCTACCTTTAGCGAAATACTTTTTAACTTCTACTCATGATTGAGAACATGTAGTGGATGTCTTTCTGTCTCTGGCTTATTTCACTTAACTAATGACCTCAGTTATATCTATTTGGTTGCAAATAACAGTGTCATTATTTACGCCTGGGTAATACTCCACTGGATATATGTAGCACACTTTCTTTATGGAGTCGTCTGTTGATGGATACTTAGGCTGACTCCATATCTTGATTATTGTCAATAATGCTGCCATAAATATGAGCACACAGGTACCTCTTCGGAATGCCGATTTCATCTCCTTTAGCTTTACACCTAAAAGCGGGATGGCTGGATCTTACGGTAGATCTAGTTTTAGTGACAGAATGAAATTTTTAATGTGACTTCTTTGGTTTTCCAAAAATTTTGGCCTACTGTTATACATACTCAATCAAATGCACATTTCCCTGTGTGTGTCCAAGGCATCATACAGAACGTCTTATAGGGCTCAATAGACAAACACCGGCTGGGTCCACGTTGCAGCTGCAAAGGCAGCAAGTGAAAAGGTGCCACGTCTATGCGCTCACCTTCTCATTCTGACATTATTCTGTGTAGTTTGCTTCACCACCCAATCCCCTACTTCATTGACTTTCTCCAGAGAATATAATATATGGAATAGCAGGTGGAGTTTTTAATTTCTTTTAAAGAATGGCCATTCTTTCCCTATTCACACTAATATCAGTAATATCACCAGCCATGACCTGCAGAATTATAATGAAATGGTCAATTTTAACCTATTAGATTTTAAAGCAAGCATGAAAATAATAAATTATGGTAGCACATTCTGTTACTCTAATAGCACTGCTCTTCCATAAATATTAGGAAAGAATGTCTGCATGCAATGGGAATTTAAAATATGGTGTCTTCTCTAATACCTTTTTCCACCTGAGGCTACATCTATTCCAGAGCCCTACATTGTAAAGCAAAGGACTGAAAAGCAGATTGAGTAAATTGTGCTTCGATTCACTTTAATGTCAGAAGAGGTTAAAGACCTTAGAACTCTTTCCATAAAGTTTTATTTCCATAAGAAGCTCACTTGCCATTCCTTATTAAAAGGGTCATGTATAGTCAATTCTGATTTGCTAGGATCTGGAAACAGTTTTTCTCAAATAGGAAAAGTATGCACAGCATAGAAAAAGTTAATCAAATCACCTTTTATTCTCAACATGAGGGAGAGAAAAAAAAAAACATTGTAAGAATGCAAAAGAACTTTCATACAACCCCTAGAATCACTTCTGAAGAAATAAGTCTTTTCTCAAAGTTAGTTTGAAAACGAGACAAAGAGATTTCTCCAAAGGTGCAAATAGTCAAACCACTACCTGAAGGAGCTATTTTCCTGGAATGAAATTGTTAAGATCTCAGTGATTTTCTGTGTGAAATCTCTGTCGACTTTTTCGGATTAGTTTTATAGCCCACAACAAAGCTTTTAGCAAGTACAATTTGAGAAAGAAGTGGAAAGTTTTACAAATGAAACTGCAGAAGTTCTTTGTATTAAAACCACGGGGAACAGCAAAGCTCAGGGGAAAGAATAAAAAGACACGACTGCTGAAAAATGCGAACGAGAACAAATAAATAGTTCTGGAGTATTCCAAATATAGATTTTCTGTTTTGACACGGACACTAAATTAACAAAACATCTCCTAGTTCTTATGGAAACTGTAGGAAAGCGTTATTGAGGTCGCCTTAAAGAATAACAGATAGAAATAACTGAAGCAAAGGGAACTTCCATCGACAAGAGAGATTTATCCGCTTTGGTTTTTCTTCAGTGCGTTGTGACATCTGCCTGGCCAATTAATCAGACCCTCAATCATAAAAGAGCTGGCGTCTTCTTCAGGTCTTGGTAAGGGAACTCTTGCTCCCGAGGTTGTTCTGGGCCGCCATGTGCCTCAGAGGAAAACGTCACAGTCGCCTTTTGAATTTTACACTTAACTGGTGAATGCTTATTTGTTTTTCCTTTTGAATGTTTTCCAGAAGTCACTGCGACCCCCTCAAATTTGGGTAAACTTAGGAGGGATATTTTCCTGCACCCAGTTCCCTCGCTGCACTCTCTTTCAGACAGCTTAGCCCAGGGATCAATTGGTGTTTGAATTGCTGAAAAATAAAACAGTGACTATCTCAAAAATATCTATGATTTATACGTTAAATCGCAATTTCAAGGGAAAATGACAAAAAAGGAAAAAATCGTCAACATATGTTGGAAATAACTGTTCCTGTTTTCATACATTTCAACCATAATCAGTCACTACTTAATTTAGATCTGACAGTCTTCTAATCTGCAATGCAAATTAACACCAAATCTTTAATCGAGCCCTAACCTACGTGAGCTGTATTCTTTCAGCCTTGGTACCGCGCCTCTGGGAACCAGGTGGAAAAGCCTAAAACGCCTCCACGTCCATGTTAGTTATTAGCTCACCCTAACTGCCCTGCAGATGAAGACTTATCTAATTGGGCAATTATTGGTGCCCTTCTTGAATCCATTAAGGTATAGAGCACCTCCTCCGGCTTATTTACCCTTTTGATGAGAGAGGTTGCCTTTCTCCTTTAAGCAGTCCCTAAGGCCACAAAGTGGAAAGTAGCCTGGAATCAGGTTGCTTGGAATTTTGAAAGTTTCGCTCCCTTAGCGAACCTCTAGCCCTTCACACCTCCCTCACTGGTGCTCACTGCCCATCGCCTTTCCTAATTACTTTGTACAAAATTACTAAAGATAACAACTCCGTGGACCCAGCCATTCTTAACCACTTCGCAGAGTTTGGCCTTTATCTTTTTACAAATATCTGGGCAAAATCATTCATGAGAATTTAAATCAAATTAGGAAGCATGTTATCTTGCCCAGTTTGTCAAGTTATAATATCTACCTAGGGCATTTAAACTACGTCAAACTATTTTATCTTTTCATAGTTGTTTGCAGGGCACAGGAAATAAGTAATAATAAACTCATTAAAGTGGCTGCTCGCAAGTTAGTCTCTAAAGGCACCTGTCCACCATTCTCAAGTGTCATTACTCCTCTCTCGAGGGTCCGAAAACTGTCTGACTCCTCACTTCTGGTCCTGGGGGTGATGACAGAATCACCTTGGTGCAATATGCGAACAGTGTACTGAACAACAAGTGAAGTTAGGACACTAATTAGTATCCATGTGGAGTTCCACTGCTTCCCAGTGAATTGTGGCCTTCTGATAGCGCCGTATTCCAAAAGGGCTCCCAGCAGATCTACCTGGTCTCACCTGCTTTCCAGAGTGAGCCATGTCTCACCGGAGAAGCGGACCATGAACCCGGATGCTGCAGCTCCCACTGCACCAAAACAGTAACTCTGGCCTTCCAAGGACAGCAGTTGCCATCCAGGCTTAGGGAAATACTCTCGCCCGAAACAGTGCCTCGGGTCCTAGATAAAGGCAGTGTTCTGCGGCATGCTTAGAAACGCTTTCTTGATTCACCTGTATGTCTCCCATAGTAACTAATATAACAAATTACACATGGCAGACAATAAATATATACCCAGTCAACAGATGGAAGAATGGAGGAGCCGTAGTAACTCCTTGATATTTAGAAGCAACCAAGATGTTACTTTCATTGGTTAAAAAACTTAATTTAAGAGACTGATAAAATAATAGAAGAGCAGTAGCATTTGTGCCAGGCTCAAGATAAAACCAAGGAGCCAGAGATGGTGCCAATTAAAATTTGAGTGCCTTTATTAGCCGGCTGGTGACCAAACAGCAGAGTCCACACAGGGAACTACTGTGCGGCGTTGAGCAAAGAAGGGACAGGGTATTTAAGCCCAAAAACTACATCCATGTTGTCAGGGTTATTGTTAACATTTCACAGAGACATCCTTTTTTGTAAGCCTGGTGGGGGCGGAACACACCAGTCAGCCCTGGGAAAAGAACTGACTTGTACTTCCCAAGGGGGGTGTAACTTTGAAATCTTTATCTTGACACATTCTTTTGACCTGAGAACACGGAACTGAGAGTTACATTCTCAAAGGGGGTAGTGAGATCAAGCAAGGGCGTGGGGAGGTACATACAGAGTTTAGTAATTTTTCATTATGTTGACCTACAACAGCATTGAGTAAATGAAAAGCCTAAAATTAATGAGAATTAAAGTGAAATCCTTTATGTATTGCTTCTGTTTATAAAGCCTGTTACTTTCAAAGCCAGAACACACACATGAAACAAGGACGATACAGGGCAAGGTGTCTTGCTGTCCTTCCATGGACTAGTGTGTCCTGATTGTTCTTGAGAAATGTACCTGTGCAAACACAATTTAAAGCCCATAGATCACCAATGTCATAAAGGTCACCATGAATTAAAGATGCAGCGAGAATCCATGGCTCCTTTGCTGCCTCCTTATGAAGAAAAATTGTGTTTTTAAATTTTCTTAATAAAGTTACATTTATCACCTTCCTGCTCCCTTTTCTTTCTGTTCTCAGTACATTCCTGTCATCTTTAGAGTTGATGTCAATGAACTTGAATTTTTCTTAAGTCAGACCCTCAGCTAAGTGAGATGAATGGAATCGATATTCTCCCCTTTCCAGGTGAAATGAGTTTGGTAACACATGTAGCCCTGTGCCTTCCTCTCCCCTCTCCTTCTTTGTGCTGGCAATCCATCAAGGCATGATCTTGGCACCTGAATGAACACGTCTTAATATGAGATTTCAAGCAACAGCTCTTTCTAAATGTAATGAAATATTTCAGCCTTTGTCCTTAAAGAGTTGCACATAGATCTATGCATTTTGCTGCTCATGAGAATTTATTTCTATTATTTTTACAGAGTTCTTGGTATTCATTGGTGATTAGTGAGGTCTTTGAGATCATGAAATATCTGATCTCCACACAGAAAAGCCTCACTGCTATTCAGTTTTGAAAGCTGTCTCTGCAAACACGCAGAACTTCCAGAGGATTTTCTATGCAAGGCCACCAGTCTTCCTGCTGGTTCTCTGTATCCCCAGGTACCTGTTTGCCATTATTCATGAGGCTGCTTCTGTTAATTCAAGAATCCCCTTTGCAGTAGTCCTTGTGAAAGAGAAAAGGAGCTCTATCAGGTTACTTAATGATGAATATGCGACCTGCAAAGTGCTGCTAATTTTTTAACTGTTACAATCCTGTAAATCATTATTATTAACTTATTCTAAGTCTACATCTCCGTTTCAATAAATCAAATATAACAACATGGGAAGATGAAAGCAGGGTATAAAAATGAGAATTCAATAAGGAAAGTGTTAATTTGTGCTGATCGGGAATAAAAAGGTTTTTTTTTAAATTTTCATATATGTTCATATTTTCGGCATGTTTGAAAACTGATAAGGAAATTATATATTATTTAGTGCTCACCATAAGTTATTACAAAGTAGAAATTTGTTATGAAAAGTAATAGATGTATCTGGTGTGCCTGGAAATATTCTATATGTTCAGCTAGTAAAGTCGGGAGATGTTAAAAACATCAAGTTAAATTAGGATACTTTAGAGTTTTTAAGTATCGTGAATGTATCGATGGGAGGAGACAAGGACATAGGTGAGTTTCGGTCAAATACAAAAGACACTGGTTGACACAGAACTCTTCAGGCATGGTTCATAGTGAGAATTCACCCGGCTTCCAACCCCATGTTTACACTTACCTCTAATAATCACATTATTTATGAAAAGCAACAGCTAATGTAAAGACAGAGAAATTAGCAAGTGGATAATGAGGTCTGACCTGGAAGAAGATCTGAGTTGTTTGAGGAAGGATTACAGAGTAAGAAAAAACAAATAAATAAAAATAAATTTTAAAAAAATCAAAACATGGCAGAGTTGTGTGAATGCAAATGTTGTTATCAAGCCTGATAATTCAGAGAATACTTAAGTATCACAAATTTCTAGTACCTCACACCATAGTCAGTGTGTGTCTTTGTTACTTTCTGGTCACTGAGACATAGCACTCAACACTCACGATTTAAGAACAGAGAGGTTTATTTTGGCTCACATTTTGTAGAGGTTTCAGTCCACAGTCAGCTGACTCCAAGGCAGACTGGTCTGGCAAATGAGAAACAGCTCATGGCAGGGCAGCAGGAAGCAGAGAGAGATCAAGGGAGGAGTAGGGTGATAGACTACCCCGTCCAAGTCACACTTCAGTGACCGCCTCCTCTGAGCAGGCTTCACTTCCCAACATCACATTTAGTTATAAATTCATCAGTGAACTAATCCAGAGTTAAGTATCATACACCTGTGATCCAATCATCTCCCAAAGTTTCACCTATGAACCCATGAGGCTTAGGGCAGACGTCTAGAGATAAACCATAATGATATGGTTAAATCACTTTGTATTCACGTTGCCTCAACTGTTTTCTGTTACTGGTTTAGGGTCAAAGGGGCTGTGAGATGGGAGAACTCATCCTCTAGGTTTGGTGGTACTGCATTTGAGGACCCAAGGAGCTATGGACTGGGATTATTTCCTGGGCACAGAACCTACCCATTGAGGTTGAATGTGCTCAGGAGATAGTATGGCATGGCAGGAAGACAATGAAGAGAACACAAGTCTTCCTTCCAAAGCCCAGTGAAAGGGACCAAAACAAAATTAATGGCAATATATTTTTAAAAAGCAGTAAAGCAAAAAATCCATCAGTGTTCCTAGTAAGAAAAAGGCACAACATTTTTCACTATAAATTTAGAAAAATGTAACTCAGAGGAAAGAGAAAACTCAAGGAATTAATGCCATACAAATAAATTTTAAAACCTAGTATAAGTGTATTACTTGTGAAAGAGATATAAATGTTTGCAATGGCTTATAAATATTAATGTTTCTGGACTGCCTGCTGGCCACAATAGCAGCAGGAAGTCGGCTTCTGCCTTCTAAATCTTTCACAGGTATATCAATTTTCCAGAAAATAATTGAAATTCAGAGTCAGGGCTACAAAGGAGTCTGGAAGATACAATTTGAGGCCTTCTAATGTTTCATCTAGAAGATTCCTGGAAGCCAATCAATATGGTGCAGACATCCAAGATCAGTTTCCCCCCTTGCTTTGGATTTTCTAACATCCATGAAAAGAGATATTTTTACTTTTCACTTTCAATCACACAAGCATGGTGTCAGTCACTAAAACTGAAAATATTTTATAAACTGTACTAACTTTCAAATACCCTCAAGTTAGGCAACAGCACACACATAATAATGCAATAATGTGTGTTTATTTTCTCTAGTATCTAGTAGCAGTCAGTGTTTCAGATAAATGAATTACTTTGTACCTACACAAGAACACTATGAAATTGATATAAAGAGATTATGAAGGGTTTTTTTCATACGTGTACTTTTTAAAAATGTTTTAATTAAAGCAGGAGATAACGTTGCACCTTAGTTCTCAGATCTCCCAAGTTCTACCTGGGAACAAGTGGCGAGGTGACAGAGATGCCAAGAGCAAGACTTCTGCCAGTTAAGTCTTCCTGCACATTCAGGGCTTCGCATAGCCTCCCAGTACTGTCATGCAGTCTGTGCCCCTTGACAGATGCGCAGATCTGACTCTGTCTACCTTACAAGAGACAAGAAATTGTTGAAAAAATTCTGATGTCTACTGCAGGATGGAGTGAAGAAAGACATTTTCCAGGAGCCTTTCTGCAGCTACACATCTACCTAAGCTTCCTAACCTCTTACATCACTGTTGGTCTCTTATTATCATTCATCTCACTGAGGGGTGGGGAATACCACTTAAAACCAAAAAAATGAAATTTCTTTGGAAATTGAAAAGCCTCATTTAAGACCTGAAAGGCAGTTGGATTGATTTTTAACACAGTTTTCCAGAGAATTAAAAACAATACATCCAAACTAATGATATTATTATAAAGAAAATCCTACTTTTATTAAAGTAGTAGAGATATAAGCCAATGAATTAATTTTATAACCAACTTCTAGAAATCCGGAATATTTCTACAATGTTTAATTTATTGCTCTTCTCAGTCTAACTTTTACCTGCGTGTGTGTGTGTGTGTGTGTGTGTGTGTGTGTGTGTGTCTTCCTCATCTCCAACCCAACTTGCTAACAATTACAACTTGATTCTAATCCCTGGTCTCTCTTTTCTTCTTCTGAATCACAGATGTAATGAGGCCATGTGTGGTTGGATATAGTTGTGCATGTGCTCACAGCAATCACTAAATGATCGGCTCTTTTGGGGTGGGGCTTTCTCGTTCAATCCTTGTTTCTCCAGATGACCACTCTGAAGAGGTGCCAACAGATTAGCTGAGGGCTAAGGAGCATAGACATGAATTCTGTGAAATAAGTCTCTCCACTTTCTTCAAGACCAAAGGGGAAAGAAAGGAATCTGAATTTTCTCCCACTAATAACTCCATTCCTTTACTTGCTGCATGACATTAACGTCTCTGCTGGGCTGGCTGCCTGTTTGTCTTCCCAAAATTTCCTGTAGCACTTGGACAATTTGCTCACTATTTCTACTGCTACCAGCCAAATATAATTTCAATCACCTATAATTAGTCAACTTGAAGGTCCTCTCCACCCCAGGTAGGGGGCTGGGCGCCACATCTGAGCCATGAATAGCTCTCCCACAGGAGGCCTACACACTGTCTGGTGCTCCTGGCATGTCTCTGGCAGTCCCAGAGAAGTTCCGGTATATTGTGTGAACACACAGCAACCACATCGATGCCAGCAGAAGAGACACTCTGACCCTCCTGCCATTAGGAGCGTGGGGCAAAGGTGCCCATATAGAGCGGAGGACAGCAGACACCGTCCTCCCAGAGACCAAGGAAAAACATAGGATTGCATCACATACACTCTGTGCTAGTGAGGACCACACAGGCACCTTCTAATCAATGGTGTGACCACAGGCTCCTCGGAGGCTTAGAGTGACCCAAGTACAGGGCCCACCAGAACCGCTCCTCTTCTACGGACTCCATATCCTTGAGCAGCACACCGAGACCACAGCAGCTGTGGCCGCACTGCTGGAGTTTCCACAGAGAAATGAATCTGTAGACCTGTTCTGCTCATAAATACTTTATATACCTGAAACAAACATGGATGGCAAGGGACTGTAGAATGAGGCGGTTTCTTTTGTTGTATTCTTTCTCTGGGTAACAAGAAAACAGGTTGGGGAATGAGAACCTTATCAACAATCCCATTAAATAACCTTCATACTTACATGAAAAAAGGGAGCACTGCTTCAGTCCTTGTGCAGTCTGGATTCTTTCCCCCAAATAAGGTAAACAGAGACAGGAAGGTTTAGTCTTTCAGGAAGATTAATTGCACTGTGCTATGGTTCATTTATCATGTAATATTCGTTGACCTGCATATCATCAGGTCTTATTTACTGAGAATATGAAACAGGTTCCATAAGAACAATGCACACACACACACACACCCATGTGCACACACACACACACACATGCACACACATACAAAAAAATAACCAATCGCGTACTGTAATGTACAAATCAACAGCCGGCCTCACATCTTATAACCAGCTTTAACCGCTGTGTAACTACACTGTTAAAGTCGCCATGGTATGTTCGACAGCATAGGTTCTCTTCCTATTAGAAGCCACCACTCTTTTATTTCCATGCAGACACATTTCTCTGAAGAGCGTTTGCTCTGTCTCTCACTGAACTGATCTCTGCTCAGTGCATCCGAACCGACCTTCCGCCCTGTACTCCAGATACAGCTCCATAGCCTCCTCTACCAGGGAATAGAAATCCTCGGATTACTTGACTTTCCAGCTGCATTCAACCTTGCTCATCCATTCCTATTTTATTCATGCCTCTGTCACCTCGTTCTGAGTCCTCACCAATTGCAGCTTCTCCTGCTACCTGAACTCTAAATTCAAAATCTAGTTCCAGAATTGGACCTGCAGATCTTTTATATTCTCATTCTATTCTTTTCCCCTAAGCAACCTCATCTCATCCCTTCCTTAAACTTTCTTATCTTCTACCATATCATAACCGGTACATAAACAAGTATCTTCTACTCTGAGTCCTCTCTCAACTCCTGACCCATAGACTCAGCTGCCTATTTGACATCTTTGGTTGTATGAACTGTGTTTGCCTGTATCCTCGCAGCTGGCCTTGGTGGGTTACAGCCATTAGTGTGATCACAACACACACCAACGACCTACACTACCGGGCCTGAGCAAGGGACACAACTTTCATTCCCCAGAAAGATTCCTGTTTTTCTCACCATGGGCTTAGCAACAAATCTTTAATTGTTTTCTCCAAGCAACCAAGGTATCATTTTCTTCTGCTCTTTCAGTATGATGAATATTGCCACTCCAGTTACTGAGTTTAAAAATAATATATTAGTTTTGAAGGGAGACTGCAGAATAGCAGGAAATATTTGCAAATTGTTCATCTGACAAAGAACTAAAGCACAGAATGTATAAGGAACTGAAGCATCTCAACATCTAATATAATACTAATAAAGCATTGTTATTGTTATCTGATGAAAATAGGAAAAAGATCTCAACATATTTATTGCAAAAGAATACATATAAATGACCAAGCACATGAAAAAATTGTTAAACATCACTATTCATCAAGGAAACATAAATCAAATCCACCATAATATGTGACATTAACTCCAACTAGAATGAGGATTATCAAAAAAGAAAAAAAAAAAAAGACAGTAACAACCACTAGCAAGGAATGCTGAAAGGAGGAGAAAGGGGAAACCTCACACACTGTTGGTGGGATTATAAATTAGTGCAGCCATCAAGGGAAGAGTATGGAGGCTTTTCACTTGAAACAACAAAAAAAAGCAGAAGTATCACATGATTCAGCAATCCTACTACTGGCTAAATATCCAGTGGAAAATATATTAGTGTACTGAGAAGACATCTGCATCCCCATATTTATTTTATAACTATTCCCAATAAGAAAGATATGAAATCAGTGTAGCTGTTCAGCAACAGAGGTATGGAGAAGGATACGCACCACGCAGGCTCACACACACACACACATGCGCGCTGCGGTATTAGTCAGCCATGGAAAACAACATACCTGTGACTTACAGCAAGAAATGCATTAGGCTAAGTGGAACAGGCCTGGCACAGAAAAACAAATACAGCACAATCTAACTCAGAGACAGGTGTTAAATAAGTGGAACCCATACAGGGGGGGAATAATGCTATGGGTTCAAGAGGACAGGAAAGGTAGATGGGGCGGGGGAGACAGAGACTGATTCTGTGTAACACAAACAGTTGGACAGCAAGAATAAGTCCTGGGGTTTTATACAGTAGGGTGACTGTGATTAACAATGATTTATTGTGCATTTCAAAGAAGCTGTAACAAAGGACTTTATGCTCAATACAAAGAAACGAAGGTTTGAGGTGATGGACATGCCCAACACTCTGATTTGACTTAACCATTATATATTGTATACATGTATTGAAATACAATTTATGTGTCAATTAATTTCCTAATCTGCATACTATTTTTATCCTCTGCTCCTTTCAACCATTCCTCTTTCACTCTCATCTTGCCCTTAGAGAAAAAAACCTTAACCTCATTATAATGTTCACTACAAAATTTCACCAAAATTTTGGAAAGCTCAAAATTAAAAGTTGTATCAGATGTTATGATTGCCAAGAATTCAATGGTATAGGGATCTCCAAACATTTGGATTACAATACTGGACACAATACCTACCGACCACAACTTAAGGAGAAATTTAATTTAACTAAGAGTCTTAGGGGATTCAGTCCATAGTCACCAGGAACATCATGGCATAAGGGTGTGGCTGACCGAAGCTGCTTAGTATATGGTGCCCAGAACACAGCAAGGGAACAGAACCAAAGAAGAAAGGGCCAGGAATCAGATATCGTATTCACAGCCAGGCCTCCGTGACCACCCAACACTCTCAGAAGAGTGTTCCTGAATGGTCCATAGCCCATCAAATTGACACATTCGAGCTTAGCTATCACACCAGGATTTGCATGTTTACATTGCTTTCTTAGTTATATCTATTTACTAATATATTGCATTAAGTGTATAAAACAACACAAAAATATTAATTTTAAATGAGCTATATTAACAAATATTTTAAAGTAATTTTATGTTGTTTGTTAGTATTAATAGAAACCCAATATTTTTTTCAACAGAATATTCTTATTTTATCAGATTTTAACAGTTTCCTTTGATTAAAAAAGGCATCTCACAAATCAGTTAAATAGAAGACATTCTTTACATACCAAGCTTACTAAAATGGCACTGGTTTTTCAATTCCATCCACAACTTATGCAATAATTTTTGAAGTTTAGTATATAAACTAATAAGAAAAAAACTAAAGCAAAGTACAATTTCCCCCAAGACAGAAAACAAAACAAAGATGATTTGTACTTATATTATTCATCATGTGACTAATAATCTTAATCAGTGCAATAAGACAAGACAACAGTTAGAAAAAAACACAATGAGTAGAAAAGAAAACACAACTATCACTATTCACAAGTAATATAACCCTAAACACAGACAATCCAATACACTCCATCCTCAGTGTCATCCTCTTATCTACTAAGCCATGCTATCTTTTAAAATTTTTTGTATTTTTATTAATATGTATTTCTGGTACATTCATCTTGGGGGAATTGGTACATAAATGTATTGCATTTTGATCAGTTTTTAACCTTTCTAATAAAAAGGATTGAAGAAAGAAAGCCTACTGTGTCGGTTTGTTTTCCAAACAGTTTGTAGGAACGTACAGGTTAGCACATCTGAATGTGCAGGCAGTCCCACAAGTGGGGAACTCAGGCAGAATTCCTCCTTTTCCAGGGGACCTTAGATTTTTCTCTTAAGGCCTTAAACTGATTGAATGAAGCCTATTTATATTCCTTTACTTATAGTCAAGAGATTGAAAAATGTTCATCAAATCTACAAAATACCTAGCAGTGAAGTGATGTGGTGTGGCCTAGCTGAGTCTACTTGCCATGGCCTAGCAAAGTTGACACCCACCACTGACCACTACACCGAAAGTCTGAGGTTAAAGTATCAGCAAATTCAGGCCCTGGTGGGGCAAGTTTCCTGGTTCACAGGTGGTTGTTGCTGTGCCTGCCCATGGAGGAAGGGATGCAGGAACTCTAGGATCTCTTTTATAAGGGTGTTAATCTCATTCCTGAGGTCTTTGTGTTCCTTTTTTTCACAAAGTCAGTATGTGACTGCTGCAAAACTCAATCAAGACCAAAGCCATTATTTCAAATATGGTACAAAGCAATTCCTAATAGACTTTTAGTAAATAGAATCATGAAACTCATCAGCAAAACAACATACAACCTGAGAAGGTTAACTCCAAGGTAAATTATTGTTTTAACATTAAATAAGTGATAATATAATCAACAATAATAACTACTAAGAGTTGTACCACTTAACTATCTTGAACTATCTAATTTAACTTGAAAAGACAAAGAGGCACAAAAATTTAAAGATAGGATTATACATCACCAGTGGCAGATTGTATAACTGCATGTGTGTAATAGAAAGAGGATCAAATTTTATCAAATATTAGAAATAATAAAAAGTTCCACTGTGGTTGATTACAAATCCTGTGCAATGGAAGAAAGAATAATCACAGAGCAACAAGAAGAAAATAAACTTAGGATAAAACATTAAAAAACTATATAAAATATAAAATTCTACTGAAGAATGTAAAATTTAATAAATGAAATAAAAATGCTGTATACTTTTTTTGAGTTTTTCTTTTAATTTATTTTAAAGAAAGTAAAACCAAATAAAACAAAACAGAACAAAGCTAGTCAGAACAGAACAATGCAAACAATACAGGACTTCAAAACAAGATAATAGGAAATCGACAATGGCTACCGTATTGTCTCTTGTTTTATTCAAAATAGCTGTCCATCTTGTTCTGTTTAAAATGCTACATTGTGAGACCTTGCGGGATCCAGGAGGACAAGAAAATGTCAGATAGCAACTCCTGAGAATCAGCCATGCTGGGACTGGGAGGAGCCGATCAAGGATCCAACTAGCCAGCCTTTCTGCTAAACTGCGCAGACCATGTGGGACCCAAGAAGAGAAAAAGTCAGGGCCTCCTGTAAGCCTACCAGCATGCAGGCTGAAAATCACCAAACCCTCTCACCCCATAAGCCACCAGCTGGTTTGGAGGTCAGCCTGAGCTGATAGCAATTAAGGTACAAAAAGCATCTGAAGGATTGTACTGTTAGGTTGAATTTACAGGCATGGGGCTGACAGTCTGAGCATGTATAGGAAGGATAACAGTATGCAATACGGTAAATATGGAGGGTTTTTTCTGTCTTGTTTTTAACATCTAATAATGTTCTCACTGTTTTGTTTTATTCTTATTAATTTTTTTTATTTTTGCTTTACTCAATATTCTGTTTTGATTGGTTTTATTTTGTTTTGTTTTGGTCTGATTTTGCTATAACTGATGGAATGGAAAACTACTGTGAAGATAACAAGATATATTATAGTAGCCATTGTTGTTTTCCCATTATCCTGCTTTGATATTCTTCTGTACCAATTTCACTGCTGTGTTTTGATTGGATTTATTCAGTTTTGTTTTGTTGGGTCTTACTATCTTTAAAATAAAAAATAAAATAAAATACTACATTGTTTATATTAAAGACGTCTTCCCTCTCTTCCCCATATAATTTAAATTTCATCTGTACTCATGGGCCGGAATTAGAAGTCGAGAGGCCATGCTCCAGTGGAGAGAAAGATATGGATGGACACCCACATGGATAACAACTGTCACAGGAAAGACTCCCTTCCCCCATCTCTTGATTCACTTCTGATTTGAGAAAGCTCTATCTCCTTACTTCCTATTATTTTTTAATTTGTTCTTTATTTATAATTTGGGTTTCTCAGATAAGAGAAACCATGCAAGTTTAAGTTTGTGTGTTTGATTTACTTCATGTAACATTATGTTCTCAAAAATGCATCTATTTTCCTACAAGTAACTCAAGTTTATCTTCCTTTATGGCAGAGTAGTACTATTTTTGACAATATGTTAATCCTAATGTTACAGAGTTTATAACGACCTCAGAAATAGTGTTGGTTGGTATTAATAGGTAAACAAAGAACAGAAGAAATAATGAATACCAGCTCAGTGGAGCTAGACATACAAAATTAAGCTAGAATACAATAGGTAAAGTGATTGTATTTATCAGATTTCTTGTTGCTGGACATAATACCTGATACCCACAATTTATAGGAGGAGAGTGCTAATTTGGCTCACAATTTCAGGGGACGAAGTCCATGGTCAGCTGACTCCAAGGAAGAAACATCACGGTGGAAGGGCCTGGCAGAGGAAAGCTGCTTAGTTCATAGTAGCCAGGAAGCAGTGCAGGGGACAACCCCAGAGAGAAAGGGGTGAAGGACCAGATTCAGAACCCAAAACCAGCCCTCCATGACTCCTCTATATACACCCACAAGTGTGCTCCACCAACTCCTAGATGGGGCCCAAAGCTATTCAAGGTGACAGGAGGCCCTAAATGCCACATTGCTCATGATTAGCAGCAAAACATGTAATATGTGAGTATCATATGAAAGAAAAAAAAAACTGGGCCAAATAGGGGAGTTTGACTCTCCCATCAACTCTACAAAGAGAAATTTAATTTAGGAAAATGATTGTTCCTCCTGACCCTGAGTACATTCTTATTATGTATGAATTATTATATCTGAAAGATCCTAGGAAGTATAGAAAAAATGAAGTCGTTATCCACAGGCAGTGAGATTATAGTATATTTTGTCTTTGAATTTTCTTTTTTTTCATCTTAAACAAGTTATCTTTCTGATAACAAGTTAACTTTCTGATAACTTGTAGTATTTAATACATGACATTTAAGCAAGAATTCTGAATTGTATGTTAATGCTTCATACACAGCTTAGTGGAAAATTCTTGAATGGAGAATTTAAATTTTTACATTACCAGTCCTCAAATTGAGTATGTCAATAATGATAAGTTTTTTCCATCATACTAATGAGCTAATGTCTTGTGCTAAAATTCACATGCGTTGACTTTGTTTACTTTTTCAGGAAAAGAGATTATTAGCTGGTTGCATTCATTTTTAGTCTGATCAAATGGGAATAAATGGAGTAGGAATTTTTTCTCCTAATGCCACACCAGCATTATGAGAGACACTGTGTAGCTTTCCTGAGTACATTTTTTAATTGCAAGACAAGCGATACTGAAGAAGAACCACATCAGTATAAGGATTACCACGGATTGGCAACACATCTTCACAATGTGATCTAAGTTTCCTTCAAGAGAGAACGTCCTTCTAAAACAAAAACCTTTTTTGCCTTTGTTTAATGTGATTTCAGAGTTTCAACTAAACTGATGGAAAAATACATAATATGCCATCAAAACCACTCAGTAGTTGCAAGATCTGTTGATGTAGGGGTACCAGGGATATGAACCATTCTTCTAAATACTAGAATAACACATTTGAAGAAATATGCAAAAGGCGTATTGAAGTTCTGTAAATTTCAAGTGTGCCTTATAAGCTATATTATGAAATTCATCACTGTTCCACAGTGTCTGTGAATTATTATTAACAAGCATTCACAGCACATAAACCCGAGAACAGTACAGCAAATGCGAATTTAAAAGTCCCAGAAAATCTGAAGGAATGTTAAAAGCATTCATCTCTGAAGTATTTATTATAATAAACTATGAATTGCGATGATTTCCCTTCATTTTCCAGTGAAATGACAACCCTGGATTTTCTGAGGCTGAAGCATCGACTCATCTCCATAGCAAATGATCTCATAAAAAACGATCAGCTCATCTAGGCTCCTAGGCCTCTGGAGAGACGGGGAAGCAAGGCCTCAGAATGTTAGGCCACTAATGAAACTGCTCGAGAAAATTTGAGTGCAGAGAGGTGAGGAGAGAAGTTTCGGGTTGATAAGAAAACTCACATCCTAGAATTGAGGATTGACAGCTGACGTCCAAAGTAGAAATATCAGAGGGGAAGTTTGCTGCTTTGCACATGACAGATGGCAGAAGCAGAAATTCAAAGGAGGAAAGAAGGAGCTTTTGAAGACATAGTGGGGAAAAAATAGTGACAGGATTTTAGAAGAGATGGGACTGAGAAAAAGGCAGCTTTCCTTTCGGAGTTGCTAAAATAGTATTGGTGCCCACGGCCACAGTGAAGGGTGCAGGAGGAAGATGAGAAGGAATAGTGTTTTGTTTTGTTTGACAGCAAAAGGTGGCTCATGGTAGCCAGAATGGCCACTAAGAATCCCTGCAGTCAGGCTGCCTGTTAACTGCGTGGATCAGGAAAAGTCACCATCCAGGATGGTACTAAGCATCACATTCCACGTAAAGAAACAAAGACACTTCCTTCCATTTCACCAGGTCTGACGATGAATTCTCACTAATCAAAGCTGTGTTTTGACCATACCTCAGCATGTGGCTGGGAAGTAGGGGTACAATAAGGGCTAAGATTGTCCCCACCCACCCACAGGGAAGTGACGATCAGGCCGCAGTTCCAGCACAGCAGGCTACGGGGACCCACTGCACGGCCCAGCACAGGCTGGAGCTGTCGGAAAGTCAGACTGCAAATCCAGGAAGACGCAAGAAGACAAACAGTGGAGAAGCCGTCCACGAAGACGCAAAGGGCGCGGAGGACAAGCGGCAGAAATGAGCTTCAGCGGCGTGATTAAAGTCCACGGTCTGCACACAGGATTTGAAAATTTGACAGAAACAAAGGCAGCAGTGGAAGCAGAGGCCAGATGCTGCACAGCCTGGTAAATGCCGTTAGGAGTTCGGGTTTTATCTGAACTACCGAAAGGTTTCAGGGAGGCGGAGGAGGATGCCAATACTTCATTTTCGATTTAATTCATAGATGTGCTGGGCATTTCCCAGAGCAAGAGGGAACTGCAGAGGATGCCGAGATGCGCTGTCAGAAAATCAGGACGGCAAGGCGCCGTGCAATTCAAGGGAAGAAGCTTTCTCAGAGAGAAGGATGTGAGCAGATGTGCTGATGCCGTGGTTACAGCCGGGTTTGTCGGATTTACCAACGGAAGGCGTTGGAGAAAAGCCTATTCGTGGAGGGGAGGGCAGATTTCTAAAGTGGGGGTGTGGACAGGTATGAAGCGGGGAGCTGGGGGGGGGGGCATTCAGAGTCTGGCCCAAGAGGAAGAAGGGAAAGAGCCCGCAGAGCCGGTGTGAGCAGGGAGAAGCTGGTGGACACACAGACTTAAGAACACATAAGAGGAAACAGAGGAGGAAGCTGGTGGAGAGGAAGCTCTGAAGACCTGGGCAGGAGAAAGAAGATTACTGATGAGTAGCTTCCATGACTGCCCTCGGTAGTGGAAAAATCACTACCTTAATAGAGAAAGAATGTGAAGAAAACATTGGGGATCTGAACCCGTGCACGTCCTCGCGAAGGTGGGTTGGCAGGAAGTCAAGGAGAGCTCCGCAACTGCTTCGGGTTGCAGGAGCCGCGTTGCATCCTGAGAGGCCCGCGTAGACTGCCGCGACACAGCAACAGGAGTGTTTCAGTGCTGCAGAAAATGGGTCAGCAGGGCAGCTATCGCAATAGAAAACAACTCCTGAGGACCTTCATCACACATGCCTCCCGGGCCCGTGAACTGGCTGTGATGGAAACTGCCTTACTGGGTCACTGACTTCCCCAACCTGCACACGCACACATGCACATGCATGCATGCACGGTCACTGGGAAGCCAGAGGCAGCACCACACAAGACAGACAAGTGGTGGAAATAAGGCTTAGTTTTGTAAAAAGGACGGAAAGAGAGCACATGAGAGCAAGTGTTTTGTTGGGGAGAGCAGGAAATCACTGAAGTCTGTGCTGAGGAAGGGCGGGAGTGTGAGACACGGATAACCAGGGACAGGAGGGGACCCTACGGCTCCAAAAGTGCTCAGTCAAAGTGCTCAGTCTCGAAGTGGGGATAATAAGTAGAAGTACATTTCCTGACTACTTACTATGTCCTAGGGGCTTTGCCCTTAATCATGCATAGTTATGGTAATCTTACCATAATTATCCTGCCGTTGATTCTATACTGACCAAGGAGGAGAGGCAGCATCTTCGCACCTGTAGCCTTCAAAGCCAACTGCAACGTTACAACACTTTCAGGCCTTTGCCGCACGCCACACATCCACACAGCGATGATGGTAAAGAGAACAAAAGAGAACTTTTTAATCTTAGAAAGGCAGGAATGTGTGTCCCTTTACATGTGGTACAATCAAAAGCTTAGAGAACCTAGCAGGTGTGGCAGCTCCCCGTAGTTCCGCTTCTCCGAAAGCTGAGACAGAAGATGGCTTGACTTTCTGTCTGCCCACTTGAGATGTCCATGAAACAGTGATCCTTGGGGGCTACTTAATCAAACTGGGCCTTCAACTACTATTTAAGATACACATTTGTAAACCTAGCTATGCACTTTCTCAAGTTCTCCAACCTCTTTCTTTCTTTATGGTTTTGAAACAGGGTCTTGCTATGTCACTCTGGATGAACTCCAGTGACACTCCTGTCTCAGCCTTCTGAGAAGTTGGACTACAGGGAGCGGCCACACCAGCTTCTAACGTGAAAGGAGGGTGCAGGTGGGCACCAAGATCTTCAGAGAGCACCATGGCGCTCTGGCAGCCAGAGTGTTCTCAGGAGGAAAGCACAGCGCCACGTGGTGCTTGGCCTCATCTGCGGGGCTGTGCTGCTGCCTCCGTGTACCCAGGGGCTCAGTGTGCCGAAAGGACTCACAGCCACGTGGACTGATGGAGCCGCTGCCAGCCCAGTGGGTGAGGCAGCATCAGCAGAGGCACCCAGGCCCTGGAGGGCCCAGCAATCGAGGGGCTGCAGAGCCAGTGCCGGGGCACAGCGACCCAACCTTCAAGGTAGTCTTGCATCACCAAGGACCTCAAAAGCAACTTCTTCAAAACTTTTGTAGTTTTGTCCAAGAAAATCTGTGTCTTTTAGAATTATTTGCGCATAAAAAGTTATCCTGAAGGAAAAAGTAGATTATATTTGAATATTTGATTTCCCTTAGGCCACATTGACAAGCTGCCTGTTTATGAATTTAAAAAAAAACTATTTACCTTGAATCAAATTTGAATGATGCCAAGATCAGTAAATTACATGAATCTGTAATGAAAGAATCAAATTGCTCTTAATATTCCATTAAATAATATAACCTTAAGCCAAGATCATCATTCTTGGTATACTAAAGGAGATATGCTTATGATACACATAGGTATTTTTATAGTAAGTGTTTAACTCATAAACACCAACTAAAATCATTGTACATCATTAAAAGTGTTTTTACTGACATTCTAGCTCCCTGGAGGGAGAAAGGATCATTTCCACACTATTATAGATGTTACACAGTCAATGTCCATTTAAATTAAGGATAATATACATTTATGTACTGTTCCACAAATGTAAAAAATACTAATTAGCACTTAAGTGCATTTGAATTTATTTAACTTGAAACGAAAATACCAAAAGTTTATTACATGTACTCTGATAAACACAGTTTTATACCCTGGTGTTTGCAAACTGATGTTCCTCCATGTCAAGCAAGATTCTCTGCTGTCCTACCCTTGCCTTTCACTCCTTTGCAGGAAGGCACCAGCAAACTTGCCCATAAGCACGTTTCCTACCTGGTGGTAACAAATAGGTTCGAAGTCACTGTGCTGGGAAAATATTTATCCCACACTATTCATTCGCTTCCTCTTTCCTATGTAGCCAATTCAGATAAAGGTAAAATTTCTAGGCTAAGCCGGTTACAGCTCTAGGATTACGTTTTGTTCAATTGGATGTGAAAGGAAATGCCGCAAGCAGCTTCCACACAAGTCCTGAAAAAAAAAAAAA
>RJWT010004721.1:0-32644 GCA_004365215.1 Cuniculus paca
AAAAAAGAATACTCCATGACCTACCTCATCTCCCACCTTTTCATATATAGCACAGATGAGGGTTAGTGGAGTATTATTGTTTCACAGATTAATCTCTTAATTTTCTATTTTACCATATAAGTACTTTGCTTATAATTGGAATGTAATAAGTGCTATTTTTAAGTTGACTGATTTTTACAAACATCTTAGAAAATATACAATATCATTATTTCTTGTCATCTAATTTATGAATGTTTATTTATGTGTATTATTCCTCATTTCTCATAATTTCTAAAAAGAAAATTTAGTAAGCATGAAAGTTAATATTTTAAATATGTATCTTTGACTGGGTAATTGCAAGCTCAGAAGATTGATCTTGTTTCTTATGAATTTAAAGTAACTTCCCATATTTTCAAAATAATATAACACTATTTGTCCTCTAGCAAACAGAAACAGAAATCTATATCCAAATCACAATGAAAATTAGAAAGAAAAGCAGGGTGGTGGCAGAACCAGTAGGATTATCTATCTATCTATCTATCTATCTATCTATCTATCTATCTATCTACCTATCATCTATCTATCATCTATCTAACCTATTTATGTAATGTATGTATCTTGTTTGTTAATTGTTCAATGATAACCACACATACATACATTATTGCTGACTACATAAACCCTAGATGTATAGAAGCCTAAACAATGCAACTTTGAATCTATGACATTTGCACAAAGACAAGGGCACACATCTCAGAATGTATCCCCAGTGTTAAGTGACACATTTTTAGATAATCATCTTCTCATGTCCTCACACAATACATAGAGCAAGCTACATCTGATGTTTTTTCTTTTTACAACTATACCTGCCAGATGGCATTAGAGCCCCATACTTAGGACATTAATCACCATAGTAAAATACCTTAACTTTAGTGTAATTGCCTGAAGGATTAGAACTTCAATATATGAATTTTGGCAAAACACAATCCTGTCCATACCATTGCCCCTGTTTCAAATTCATGTTCTAATCAAATGTAAAATTCATGTTTTTCCATTCTACCTGTCTCAAAATTTTAACTCAATATATGATCGACTCTGAGGTCAGAAGTTAAAGTCTCATTTACGTATCTTTTAACCGAGATGGGTGAGAGTCAAACTAGACTGTATCTTAATGCGAAATTCTTTTCCATTATAAAACTGTGAAACTAGAAAAGTTACGTATCTCCAAGATGTAATGGAGAGAAAAGTGTATAACTGCCATTCCTGTTCTAAAAAGTAGAGACAAGAAAAAATGAAAGGTAGGGATTCTAGGAAAATCTCAAACCTAAGAAGACAAATATCATTGTATCTTCTAGTGTGCAAATTAGTCTGCTTTGATTCCCTGTCTTCTAGTCTCTCTCTAGTAGCAAACCTGCTCTGTAGTTTTGCCTCCAGTGGTCATAACCTGTTTGCAAGCTGACAAGAGGCAAAATCTCCACATCTGAAAGGGAGAAGGCAGACCTGATTATCTCTGCATTGCTTCCAAGATAATTCATCTCTCTCTTTAGAGAATAGTGCATATTGGCAGCCAAATAGCCCTGGTCTGTCACTAAGATTGTACAAAATCAGGTAGCCTTCTTTCATTTTGTCTTACTTTTTTCTGCTCTCTCTAGTCCTAGATACAGTGTTCTGGTGCTGAAATCCTGTCTCTATTCATACCTTCTGCTGACATGGCTCATACAGTAATGAGTCAAACTTACAGCCTCTTTATGAATTGATTATTCAGCCACATCTTTATCCTTCTCTTTAGAATAAGATTCTCATTTTTGTAATATACTTAAATTGAGAATTTTCCTAATATCCAAGTTCTGGATAGTTTCTGGATAGCTCTGGATAGTTTCTGGATAGTTCTGGATAGTTTAACAATTCATTTTTCAATTCATCTGTCTCCTCCCACAGTTTACTACATACGAATAGAACAGGACTTGAGCTTCATCTATTGTGCTTTGTTTAGAAATCTCTGCTAAATATTTTATTGCCCTCAAGTTCTATCTTCCATAGAAATAACAAACCCAATTCTACTTTATCAGAATTTTAAATGTGGTTTCCACTAATTTTTTGTCCTATCTGAGACCTCATCAGAATTGTTGATAATGTCTGTAATTCTAGTATTTATCTAAAAGCCCTTCTAGTCTGCCTGTTACCCAATTCCTAAAGTGCTGCCATAATTTCAGATATTTCTTGCACAAGAATCCCACTGTTTGGTAACAAATTTGCAACATTGCTTGGGCTACTGTAACAAAATACCATAGGCAGTGTGACTTAAACAACAGAAGTTTAGTTCTTCTAGTTCTGGGCTGGAATGTTGAAGACCAAGATTTTGGTAGCGTTTTGTTTTTGGTGAGAGCTCTCTCATTGTCTTGCATATAGTCACCTTCTTGTTATGCCCTTACCTATCAGAGAGAAATAAATCTCTGATGTACCTTCCACTTCTTCTTAGGGAGTAAACTCTATTGGATTCGAGGTTTATCCTTCTGACATTATTGAACCTTAATTACATCTGCAATCAAATAAATCCTATATGCAACACAGACACATGAGTTGTTAGGGGTTTGACATATGAGTTTTCAGACAACAAATAGATTTTAGAGCAGTTAAAGATTTTTTTAAAAATTTATATCACAAGAGTTTGAAATGGCATAGTCACTAGTCTAGTTAATATTATTATTAGCTAGACTAGTGACTAGTCCTTACCTGTAGTCCTCCTACCTGTGGAGGACTACAGGTAAGCAGAAAAATGAATGTGAAGTGTCTGAAATGTAGGTGTTTTGCCGAAGTGTTGGAATATGGAGAGAAGTGCTAAGTTAACTGCCAGGATGGCAAAATGCTGAGGACTCAGTTTAAGCAGTGTTTTGTGGGGTCTGCAAAGCTATCGAAAGTATTTATAACTTGGAGAAATTGGCATAAATTAAGGGAGTAACATGACAAAAAATAAACTTGTAAATCACTCTGGTTCCTTTCTAAAGGGAGAGAAAAGGATGGATGCTAGAAGACCAGATGTGAAAGAGAAATACTAGAAATTTAGTATATAAGATAGTCTTACTCCTAAATAATTTCTAGCCATTGAAGAATATCTTGTTAATTTCATTATGCCAAACGTTAGTATTTTTGTATACTCTAAAATAATTTTAATATTTTGAAAAAATAGATAAAAATTTTCAGACTTGGTAGGTGTGGGAGATAATATTTAAAAAAGTTTTTCTAGTTGTATAAACTTCTTTACAGGTACATGAATGGGGTAGGTGCATAGGCACATGTAAAAATATTATAAATATTTATGAATTATATGAACACAAAAAGTAAATGCAATAAAATATGAATGCAAAATATTGCATATTTGATATTAATTTTAAATATTAAATAGCATTTAAATATTAATGATTGCTATTTCTGGAGAGTGACTTTATATTTTCCAATTTGCTTGTCTTACATCTTCAAAGGTTTCATAGTGTACAATTAGTTTAAATTTCTAAGTTATGGTGTGTTTGATTATAATTTCAAGGTGAAAAATGAGATTGCTTTGGTATATAATGTGAGAAGCTTTAGATTGAAAGACGCCACACTCTACTGTTTCTAAATATAATGATGTATTACGTCAGTAATATGGTATTTTAGAATTATATTATATATAATAGATGTACCTGAATTTTATGGTCTTGGTGAGACTAACAACATCATGGAAGAGAAAAAAAGTATTTTTGAAGAAATTTTTAATTCTGAGTTTAACATTTTCTACTCTTATTTTATTAGTACAAGCCTGATACTGAATATCTTACAAAAGTGAAAATAAAGCAAATCTCTATACAACTTCTAGAAACTTGAAACATATAATAGTTTGTGGCAAAAAATGCCCATTTTGAGATTAAAAGTTCTATGAGCTATTCTCAACATTTTACTAAGTTGCCATGAGATTTTGACCAAACTGGTTGCATGGCATTTTCGCTGTCAGAAAATAAACTTTATTCCACCAACGGTATATGAATGTTGTGAGAAAAAAAGCAAAATAATGTGTGCAAGTTAATTGAAATTATGTTATTCAAACCTTTACAATGAAATTAATGATCACAGGGAAGCAAAGAAACAATAGGATTACAATGAAAAGTTGAAACAATGAAGTAGCAATTGAGGAAATCCAAATACTAAATAAACTAATTTTCTTTTTTTTCAGACTTAACTGATCATTCATACTCATGTACTCCTAATAATTACTTGCAAATTAGCTAATGTCGTACCTAATGGCTTGAGAATACAGGCCATTTGGTCAAACATATCATTAGTAAATTTCAAATTATTTTCATCGTTCCACAAGGTGTTATCAATTTAATATACATATTCCTAAAATAAGCTAAAATTACTCAGAATAGATATGATTTGAATAACATTCATATTGCTTCATAATTAAGACATTTCAATAAGTTAATAATATATTAAGTATATGAAAGTATAATATGCACACGAGATAATTATAATGAATATAACCAATAAAACAAATGATAAAATGAACAAAATTTCAAAATAACTGAAGGGCAGTTAAATAACATTTATCTCTGAGTCTCTTGGTAGTCAGATCAACATTGCAAAACTAATTAGTATCATGCACTTTCTTTTGTCAGTAAAAATCACAGATGGTTTTAAACTGCTCTCCAGTCTCATCATCAGAGGATATTGTGCTAGACTTTTAAGAACATGTGTGTAAGTTACTGAATTTCTGTTTATACAGATGAGCTGTGGTCAACAGGGACAGGATATTCCATTCGCTAATGACACACAGTAACAGATGAAAAGTTCGGAGGAAAGAGTCTTCATCCTTTGCATCACCCGCTGTCTCTTCTAATGACCTTATTTTCTTAGTTAACCTTTTTGGGCCTAATCCAGCTCAACACTTTCCTCTTAGGTTCTGAAATGGCTTTGATAGGGGATCATTTATTTCTTGTATCCTATTTCAGACTTAATCGCCCTAATAATTTTGAGGAGCCTAAAGTAGATTTTTTAATTTGTTCATGGTCAACCAGACACAAACCTAGTCATGGCTCATTTTCTGCATAATGAGCAGGGTCAGATTAAGAAATCTAGCTTCCCTAAGCATCAAAACCATGCAGAGATTTGTATTGTGGAACATCACAAAATAAATACCAACCCCCGAAATAATTTGAAAAAGACCATATCATTTCTCCCTATATTTCTTATGTTTGGAATTATCAAGTATGAATTTTTTTAATGTTTTCCAATTTTATGCTAATTCTTAACTGCTATACAAGTAAAAATTCTTCAATATCTAAAAGAAAATGCAATACGAATTCTATCAGACTCATTATAGTCATAGGGCTATCAATCCCACAAAATGTTTTTCATCCTATCAACCTGCCCATTCAATCAATGCACTCTTATTCTGTGATAACAACTATTTTTAAAAAGTTTGAGTGGAATAATGAAATATCTAGTTTCAGGAAGTTAATACTTATTTTCATACAAACAAATCATTTAAATATAGATTTTGGCTTATTGACATGAAATATCTTTGTCAAAATATTTAACATAGTTTTTTATATTACTAAATATATAATAAGCACTTTCATTATAGTGACAGCAAGATTTCTGAATTTGGTTTACTGAAAATTTCCCCACTATTTGCAGTCAAATTTATTTCTTCTATAATAAATTTTTTTCTATAAATGGAAAAGTGTGTGCATATCCCCTAAATTTTACCTATTTATTTTGCAGAATCAAATCATACCTTTGTTTTCAATGCTTTATGGCAAAAGACACAATGAATTAAGATTGACCTATTTTATTTTACACAAATTTTTCATAGCAAAAGTAAGGTTTTTTGGCTTAACCGTTTTAATTTTTTTCCATATTAGATCTTAGCTATGAGTAAAGTGTACCTGACTGGGAAATATTTTTATTTCTTTTTCGTATGTATTACCTTAAATGGGATTCATCCAAGAGAGAGATTTTGGAATATTTGAATACTATGGAGCTACTACCTACATATTGTAATAACTAAATGGATATTGAGAAATATGTGCTATTACTTGCAACTGGTTCACTTCTCTAGCTCAGAAAAAGGGGGAGTGACTTCTGAAAAATTCTTTTTCAGTGTCTTATAATTCGTAAGTTGAGAATGAACTCCAATAGAATCAAAACTTATGTTTTTCCCAAATTATGTTTTAGCTATAGAACATGATTTAAAATATTATATGCAGGCTACTCAAATTTAGCCACTAGGAATCATAGTGTTGGAATATTGATTATGAATATACACATGATAGCATTCTTTTTTGGAAATAATAGGAAAAACTCAGACCGATAATTTTTAGTTTTATTTACTTTCAACAACTAACTTTAGAGATTTATTGTTATAGCTTATTTTTATTGATTTTCTATACATGGGTTATGATGTTATGTGTGTTATGTGTTATATGATCATTTTGCTTAATGCTCATAACAGTTTAATAACATTGTACTGGGTTAGACTTGATCATTATCCCCATCTTTCACATAAAGTGACTGAGATTTATAAACATAATGCAATTTGTTCAAAACTACTCAGGTCAGTAATAAAATAGGTGAATGCTTTAGAAGACATTTTGTTAAATTCTTCTGAATATATCTGAAGCATTCTTAACAAGTACACATAATTTCCTGAAAGTTAAAAAAAAGTTATCAAATTGGCATATTATTACAAAAGTTATGAATATAGCTCCCAGAAAGACTGACTAAAGTCTCCAATATTGTTGCTAGTAACCACATATATTTCATTGCATTATATTTCAGTACTGGGACACATAACTGACACAACATGAAGGAGGGAAGGTTAATTTGGTTCATAGTTTCAGGAAATTCAACCCATGGTCAGCTGGCTCCGAGGCGGGAACATCATGGTGAAAGGGCTCGGAGGAGGAAAGTGGGTTAGTTTAGGGTGGCTTGGGAACAGAGGGAATAGTATCAGAGAAAGGAGCAGGGGACTATACATAGTACTCAGTGTGATGACACCACGGCCCACTTAGATACATCCAGAAATGTGCATTTCAAATATCCTGCACACTTCTTAAGCCAATTAAATTAGCACAGTCAAGTTAACCATCACATATATGTATCCAGTACTAGAAATGTGACTAGTCAATACCCAAAGCAGGCTAGGTGTAAATGCACCCTAAATTTCAAATTAGTAATATGAAAAAAGTAAAATATATCAACAATGTTTTTTTTTAAATTTGATGACATGTTGAAATAAAATATCTTGGAAATATTATACTAAATAAAATTCTTTATTAATTTAGCATACTATGTGATAAATTTGGTGGCTTTTTTTCAATGTTCTTAAATTGGTTCATGTATTATCTTTGCATAGAACTTTATAATATGCACAGTTTTATTCACTTTAAATATTTTAACTTCTTCAAAATCAGAAAGTGTACCTTGCATTTAATATTTAACAATTGATCTACTGACTCAAAATATTAAGTTCAGGCCAGTTCATCACTCTGTGTTAAACGAATTTACAAGTACCAGTTTCCTCCCTTATTTTTTTTGGTCATAGTAATCTCATAATTATATGTAGGTTATCTGTACAGCTCTGAACTACTTAGGTGGTTGATCGCAACAACTGCATTTTCCTTAAGAGTGATCTGTTTGTAAATAGGCCGATGATTTAATGCCATGCAAAAGAAGTTTGCTTTTTTTTTTTTTTCTTTGAGAGAACACCTGCTGAGAGGATTCTGGGAAATATTTCCTGTGATAAAAAGAGATTATGAGGGATGAAGGAGAGAGAGAATCCATCTTCACTGATTGGGATACTCAGATTGTATATGATGTCTGCAGCTGCTAGGAACCCTGGTCTGCATCACAATTAAGACAGTAAGGCTCACACTAAGAACAAAGGAACCTAACTTCTTCATACTAGTTATTTAAAATCTTGGCAGCTACCTCACAGCTGGAATTACTGTTTTTATACATTTATTAATTTAAAATTTTTGACATGTGCTTCATTTAAAATAAAACATGTATAGCAAAAGCATTTCAAATGCATAAACTAATCTCTTTAAAGATGTTGTGTTTCTTCCAATTATGTGCTACTGTGCACCAATGTGACATCATTACTATCTCTCGGTATCATCTTTGACAGATAAAGTGCAAAAGGTCTTTATTCACTCTGCAGTTGAATAATAAAGATAGGAGATCTGCTTGCATAGAATAACACTTTATATTGCCAGTGACCTGTCAGTGCTTTGAGCTATTTTCATAAAGATACAAAAAAAGAAGATTTAACACCTAAGAAGAGTGAAAATACCAGGTAGGCAAGTGCTTTTATTTGATATATGTGGTATTTTATTTTCTGTTTTATTTCCAGTCAAGGGACTTCTAGTTGCAGTTTTCATAAATGTATTAATAAAGACAAACAGCTGTTTTCTAGCAGGCTAAATCTAAGTTAATGACCATAATAATCGAAATATCTTAATTTAGGGAGTTTTCAAAACAAATAAGTTTTGGAAAGGTCTGTTTTGAACATCAGAACATATTCTTTTGTGAAACAATTACTTAAAGCTCAACATAATTAAAGGATTCAGGTGTTCCATAATTCTCTCAGGATATTAGGTGGTTTTTATTATTTGCCTAAGTAATAAAATTAGAAAACCAAAAAATAAAAAACTAAACCCACATTTTACTATAACTAAAAGATAACCTTATTTACAAATCCATACATTATTATGGATTTGGAAATAAAGATGAAGACTACAAAGCATTATAGAGCAATCAATATTATACAAAACTGACAATATGTGGTTTTACTATAAATTATTACTATAAAGAAGCAAAGTCGTCCCATCCAGAGATTTTCATTATCCTCACCACCCTTCAGAATCAGATATTTTATAGTTTCATTTTAAACTCACAACAAATACTGACAACTTGCAAAGTCCAACTGTATCTAAGATTATATCTTTATATATTTCATTGATTGACTTTTCTGTGGTTATATATTTACATCTTTACTGTGTTCCATTTTAACTCAAGTTGGAAATTTTTTTCTTTATAAAGGTATTATAGTGTTTATATCTGTGCTTTTAGTTGACTTCAAAATGTATATAAAGTACATGGACAAAGACCTCAAAATAAACATATATAACTATATAGTTTTTGTTTCCTAAAATGTAATAGAGAATCATATGGTTTGAAGATTGATAGTAAATTCCTGATATGCTTACTTTGAATATTTTCTCAAAAAATAATGACCTTACCTTGGCTATTCTGTTTTATATTCTCCAAACTATGACAACTTCAAATAACAACTCCCCTCAAAAAAACTTTAAGCATTATGTGGATAAACTGCCTCAACTTTCAACTAATCTTCTGAATTCATGAGTTACATGATCCTCAATCTGTTTCTCATGGATTAATTTCACAAAAGTTTTCTTTTTCACCTGAACTTACCTCTGGCTTCCAACTAAGGTGCACCTCTTAGTATGGATCTGAATCTGGATCCTTAATTTTTTTTTCCAGCATAATTCCTCAACCAGGTACATGGGAGTAGTTTTCAAAGAAAAGTGAGCAGAGGTGTAGTAATATGGATAAGAATCAAGCTGTGACAGTAATTAATAAATGATGAAACTAAAATGAAATAACCTTGACTACTAACATAACGGAGCTATTGATTCATGAAGTGTTAACTGCTTTCCATTGGTCAAGCTACATCCACTTTTTACTAAAGTCTAATTAATCGTCTTACTTCATAAGTTTGACATCTTTGCCCCTGTCTCTAAGTCATTTCATATCTGTGATTTTATTTTTGCTTCACATGCAAAGAATAAAATATCATTTTTATTAATAAAAACATTTTATCCTCGAAATGTGAGTTTATTCCATGCACAATACACACTCATAACCAAGAAGCCTGATTGCTTTCTTCTAACCAGAATTACTTACCTAGATTGTGACATGTTTAAGAAATGAGACATTTCCAATAGTCAATGCTCTTGAGGTATTTACCATAGGTAGATCTCAGCGGAACTTTCAGCCTAAAGGCATGCTATAAACTATCCTCCTATCCTGGTCTCATTGTATCTGTTCAGGTATGATATCTGTTCAGTTCTTCATTCTACAGCATAAAGTTCCTATGGACTCTTATTTCAGCCTATCATTTTTATCTTTCAAATATTACATTCTTTCATAGATTTCATAATAAGATCCAAACTATATATCATTACTTCCATTAGTTTTCATAATAATTTAATAATTAGTGTCTTTAATAATTCTAGTGTCACTTTTTTAAAATGCTTGCTTTTTCTGAACTCTGCACCCTTGCCACATTCAGTGTCTGCTAGTTGTTTGACACCCCATGGCCTCTGACTTTGAGGTCTTCGTGTGTAAAATTTCCATCAATTTTTCATGCTTGGCTCTTTATGGATTTGTCCTATTGATTTTTCAAAATTAAAATGTGACATCAAGGCTTTCACAAATTTTTCTCTGAATCATATCACTAGAAAAGTTGCCTGATCTATTTATATTCAAAGCATTTTCTACTACCCACATGTACTCAACACACTAGTATTCAAAGAATGAGTATATAAAACAACCATTTATTACTTTTTCTTATTTTGGTGGTGAGAAATTGGCATTTTAACATTTCATGAGTGTTCATATTTCTAGCCGTAGAGTTGTTTTAGGAGGAACTTCTTGAATGATACTGTTTAGAATGCATATTTAGGCATGCAAAATGATAAGCCTTCAAGTCAGGAGTTTGGGACTGTATCCTGTGCTGATAGGTTACTGCCTGTATGAAGAAAACTGCTACAGATTTCGAGTATTGCACTGATATAAGTAAGAGCTTCCATTGTTCGTGAGGAAGGCTGTAATGGGATAATTTTTGTGCAATAAAATCATGCCCTTTCCTTTCCCTCAATGTTTCAAGACTTCATGATCACTGGGAGGATGTGGCCCACCTGCATAAGGTTCATAAAATCTCACGGAAATAAAGGTTTCAGGACATCTACCACTCTTTTTTTGAGAACAAGATTTTATTCTGAAATCTCTGGTAGATGGAGATAAGTGAGGCAAGATAAGAAATAAAAGGATAAGGAGTTTCTAAAGAAAAGCTTATAGAAGAGAATGGACTTGGAACCACCATCAGAAAATAGCCAAGACCTATCACTACGGAACACCCATCATTAGGAACATAGCCAAGCATGTCAGTATGTAAAATTCTATAGAGCTAAATCAATAAAATAAGATACTCTGGAAGTTCAGGTTAGTTGGGGGAAAATGCAAACAGCAACCAATGGCTCCAACAGACTACTTCAAATTTAAATTTCTATACGTGACAGTTGAATTTTTTTTTAAGTGAAGTTAGGCAAACAGAATTGACTTTTTTCATATTGCGGATAAAGCAAAACACTCAAACACCAAGGACAGCATGAGTTTTAGGTTTGTGGTTTGGATGATAGCAAGGATGACAGCAATGGCAACTGTCTCCCTCTTCTTGGGCCGTAATAATGGCAATTTCGGCATTGGCTACAGCAACCTGGAAGAAAAACCAACTGGTCCGCATCAGACACTAATTTTCCCTGCTTTATCATTGTGGGAGTTGAAAGGTCGAGGGGTCCTTTCCCTTTCCTATGCTTAAAGTTTCCTTTAATAAAGAGTTTGAAATACATATATTGTATTTACTTTTCTCTACACAATGATAAGTAACTTCGCTGTAGTGTTACAGCTTTTGTATCTAGAGATAGTCTAGCCAGGGTAGGGATTGACTATATATTCATGGGAATAATGAAAAAATAAAATAGCATAGTTCCCAGAATCTGAAATACATTTAGATTGTTTTAAAATACTATTATTAAATTGTATCTTTGGTTAAAGTGAAAATTCTATGCTACTACATCAGATACATGCATAAAATAAAAATACACTGTCTTTAAAATATGTATATTGATAATTTAAAAATGTACTTAGTAATTAGGCTAAAGATTCTAGAACAAGGAATAAATGGAACCAAACTGCAAGTTGTGTAACTTTTCTTCTAGAATTAAAAATATAATTCATCACTTCCAAGTTTTATAAAAGTTTAAAATCCTATTTGCCTCATCTCATTTTGATTTATAAACCAGACAAAGAAGAGTGAGGTGCAGGGGTCTCTTTTATGAAGCTTTATACTTCTCTAGATACACAGAAGCATAAATACGGCCTCCTTTGGCTGAATAGCTTCTGAATTATTCCAAAGGTTTTGTTGAATACAGTTAGCTTTGTATGCATAAAAAATTGAAAATTATACTCAAACTAGGGATGTATAACCTAGTAAAAACAAACAAGCAAGTAATTGGAAATTATGTTTGGAACATTATAGAAGTTATCTCAAGTAGTTTTCTGAGCAAAAAATTATAATACACTTATGGGCAAATATAGCAAAATTTTATTTATGATTTTTGTTTGTATTGCCATTTTTAAAAAGGATGTTTTACTATAAAATTCTGTAAATATTTGCCAGACTTTTCTCCCATATGGACTTTTGCTTCTTTTTAGCTAAAACTTCAAATCATGTAAATTTATCATAGAATATTTTGAAAGGTAAGAATATTGTATTTAATTCAGTAAATGTTTATGAAGGAGTTCACAAGCTAAAATGTTTTCCTATATTTGCTGTATTTCCATCATGCTATTTTAAATATTAGCATTCATTTTTAGTGAACAGATTCTTTTAGAGTTTTTCTGTTATTTTGCAAGGACAAAGATCACATTAAATTAATGTAGTTTGGTCTTATTCTGTAGTATTTTTGCAGCAGATGCCCTTATTAACTACATTTCACAAAGTAGTCCACAAAAGAATGCAACCACAATTCTCCCATGAGTTTATTTTTGTGAATTCAAATTTATAAATATATTCTGGAGAGGCACTTTACAATTTTATTCTATGCCATTTGTTGTATTTATTAGTACATGTTTATAGTGCATGATGATTACATTCTTTTGGAAAGTTGGAACATGTACATTATTTATCTTAATTCTTGTTTTTCGTTCTTTTTCCCTTTCCTCCCTCCCATCTCCATTTGTCTCTTGATCCATTTCTTTCTTTCTTTTTCTTTTTCCTTTTTTTGTGGTACATGTTTACCAATCTTACCTTTTAAAGAAGCTAAAGAAAAGGTAGAAGATATATTTGGAAACAATCATTTCTAATCGTTATAACTTTCACTGATTGCTCACTGATCTAATGTTTAGATTTTGCACATTACCATACTAAACAGAATCTGGGAATGAGCACTGGGGTCTCTAATTTATTACTTACATTTAGTTTTTGGAAAGAAAAATTCCTATCTTCATTCACATTTTTGCAAGTTGGTCTATACCTAGCCTCACTACTACATACTAATTTTATAAACCTTGCTGGATTTTAATCTGTTTGGTTCAAGTAGTCTATCAATCTATTTAAATTTTCTCTCTCCATAACTTCAAACTCTCATTTCTATTCAAAATTTATATGTATATTTAAATTTATATGAGTGTGTGTGTGATTGAGTTGTCCTACTGAGTTTTCTTTGACCTTTCATGCCTAGTATACATACATATATTCATGTCTTTCCCCGCTTCTAGGTAGAGAATCAGGTAAGAGTTTGAGCTTCTAGAGTGGGGCTGGTGCCTCATAGTTTGGCCTATATGGTACATGGTTTGGTCATTGTTTTTGGTGAAGGGTAATGCACACTTTACTTCATAGTAACACTGATCTCAAACTCAAGCAATTCTCCTGTTTCAGCCTCCTAACAGCTGGGACTACAAGTAAACAGGCCAAACCCAGGTTACCTCTAAATTTTGAAAAACTAATAACTTTAAGGTAATATACAGCAAAAAAACTTTAAAAGTAATGATATAAGAAGGAAAAACATCTTAAAAGAATTCCAAGCAATTCAAAATACTTATCTTACAGCTTACTATAACAAAAATAAATGTTGACTCAGAAGTTAGAATATACAAAATTTGATTGACTTTATAACAAAAGTGAGAGCTTTAAGTAATGCTGCAATAATTATTACATATGTTTCATCTAACTAAGATAAACAAAATACTTAAAACTACAAAATAATGAATTACTCAATATGAGGTAAATTAAGACAGAATAATTTTTGTATTACAGAATAAATTTTGTAATACATGTCAAAAGTAAATGCAGCATTTGTTTTGTTATTCAGTTAGATATATGTTGAGAAATCAATAAATATTTTATAGCACTTAGTAATTAATGTAATGCAAAGGGGAACAATTTATTTAACAGTAATACAAGTAATATATGGAACAAATATGAAGTATAAGTGGAACAGAATACATTTTACTGAACAGGTCTTTTATTGCTCTATCCTTGGAATTACTCTATGATTCACCAATTTTTCAGAGAATAATATTTACCTATCAAAATGATAAATAATGTGCATTTTGGGGCTTTTAGTTTTTACATGATGATCCATAGATAAGACCCAGAATATTTTATTTAGTGTTAGAACTGATTGTAAATGTTTTAAATCTCAGTAATGTAGAGAAAAATCTAGAGATCAAGTGTGATATTAATGAAACCACATATGCTTTTTATCTTAGCAGTGTAAATTTGTATATATTAGACTGTTGCTGAAATAGAGAAAAAAGACCAGAGAAAGAACAATGTAAAGATCCATTAGTTTTCTTTTCACTTTCAGATATCAGAATGTCAAAAAATGCAATATATAATAAATAAGTCACACAATTGAGGTATGCAAGTAGTATGAAATGTATAAAGCTATATATATTTTTCTATTGCTCCTGAAAGAAGTACCTTAAACTTAGCAGCTTGAAACAACACAAACATATTAATTTGCTGACCTTCAGGTATGAGGTCCACACCAGTTTTCATGGTCCGAAAACCAAGGTTGGTAAGGTTACATTCCTTTCAGGTAGCTTAGAGAAAGAACTGATTTCTTGCTTAGACAGATCGGTTCTTTTCTGTTGTTGGACTAGGGTCACTGTCTTTATTTTATTTTATTTTATTTTATTTTATTTTATTTTGCTTTGTATTACTACAGGTTTGCAATACCTGCCATTTACAATCACCCTGGGAAGTGAACACATGTACATAATATATAATAGAACTTATTTCTTTTTTTAATTCCCTTTCCCTTTCCTCCTCTCCATCTCTTCTTTAAGTCCCCTTTCCCTATTTTAATTCTTGTCATTATTAACCTTAGCTCCTCTTTATGGTATATAATATTTATATTCCTTGAGGTTATTAGGTTCCTGTATATTTTTATTCTATTTATTTCTCTTTCCCCTTCTTCTCCCCCCCATCTTGATCTCTTGGACTCCTTCCCATTTGCAAGAGATCTATCCTTCTATCTCTATCAATCCTTTATTATTCTTTTTCCTTATACTTTAGATTACTCAGATGAGAGTGACCATGAAGTAATTAAACTTATGTAACTTGTTTATTTCATTCAATATTATATTTTCTAGGTGGATTCATTTTCCTACAAATGACTCAAATTTATCCTTCTTTATAGCTGAATAATACTCCATTGTGTATAAATAATTCCTTTTCTTTATCCAATCATCTGTTTATGGGTACACAGACTGCTTTCAGGATTAGCTATTACAAACTGTGATGCTATAAATATTTATATGCATGTATTGCTGTAGTATGATGTCTTAATCATTTCAGGGAAGATACCTAGAAGTGGGATAGCTGAGTCATATGGAATTTCTGATTTCAGTTCTTTTAGAGATCTCCATGCTGGTTCCATGCTGGTTATATAGTTTTAAATTCCCACCAACAATTTAGGAAAGTTCCTTTTTCACTACAGCCATGCCAGTATTTATTTTTTGAGTTCTTGATAATTGCCACTCTTCCTCTTGCAAAATAGAATCTTGCCATTGTCTTGATTATCCTTCTCTAATGACCAGGGATGCTGAACATTTTTCCACATATTCATAGTTCTTTTATATTTCCTTTCTGAGAAGACACTCACTGAAGTCACTAAATGCCACACATTCCAAAACGCTCTGCAGTCCTGGTCTCCTGGGTTCCTTTCTCATTTTCAAACTAAACAGAAAGGAAATAAATCTCTCTCACCTTTCAAATTTCTCCTACCAATTCTCCAGATTTGTTCTTCTGAAATTTTCTGCCTTTTCTAAGATATGTAATCACACTGACAGTGTCAAGATTATCCAGATCTCTTTATGGTCCACAGTCCTAAATCCCTCTGTAAAATTTTTCTTATCAAGTGTTCCAACATATATGTGTGTAAGGGTAGCAGTTGGTATGGACATTATTGGGGGTCTCATATAAGACTTCAGAAAAGAGTACGATAGTTAATGTTGAGTTACAAGTACCTATTTTTTATTTTCCAACTAGGAAATAACTGTCAGTATCCACTTTTCTAGAGGAAGCATTCATAATGGCTCTAGAAACTAGTTTTTAGGATTTAATGCAAATGATCAACCACAGCACCTGGTTGTGATTGGCTCCCCTCATACATGTGCTTGAGCATATTTCTTTCACAGTCACTGTATTAATCATCCATTCCTATATAAATTCATCATAAAAGCTTCCCAAATCTCACTTACTGCTTTCTTTTGGGTAATTCTATCAGTAAATCTTCTCCATGTATCTCACTTAAATGCCCAGGGTCAATTAATAAAAACTCTCTGGGCATGCTTTTGTAATAATGATTGACAGAATTATACATAGTTTGGCAAAAATTTGCTCTACTCTTGAACACTCTTAAGTAACTTCTATCTATTGAGCTTATATGATTTACATATAGTATTTGTAATAATTTTTTTCTATAAAAGCATAGATTTGTTTTGAGTTCTTTTTCTATTTTTGTTTGTTTCTTTTTAAGTAGTAACCTTGAATGACTGAAAGAATTTCATCAATGATTTTGGGACAAACTATGGATGTTTCTTGTTGGATATTCCACAATTCACCAAAAGCTGCCTAATGACACATTTTCTAAAGTAGGATATTAGCATCCGTGTCACAGAATATTACTTGAAAAATATTTTTTAGAGCACACTTCTTTGTCCTTCTAGAGTTCTACTCAACAAAAGTATTTGGTTACTCTGCCTGAGAATTTGATTTATTAATTTCTCAATGATAATTCTCATGTACAAGTAATATATGGAACCAATATGAAGGCATGTTACTAATATGCATTCAATTATGTTACACTCATTACTTTATTTTAAGGAAAGCAATAGGTTTTCAACTTCTGACAAAAACTCTGCTAAACTTACTTTTACATTCTTCTTAGGCTTAGTAATTTTTTCTATCATTTTAAGGCGTTAAAAGTGTATTCATATATCTGATCTCATTTTCTCTCCTCACAACACTCTTCTAATTATGCAGTAAAAAATAGTGAATCTAAATCTTCCTTCTTTATTCTCAAGACCAGACATCAAGCTATCTCAGTTATTTCAGACACCTTAGGAAAAAATGGCAAATTCATAAAGTGCCTTTGAAAACACAGTGATGAATGTTCTATTTTAAAGATATTTCACATATTTTGCTTTAAAAACTTTTATCATAAGCCTTATAGACATTTAATATATTTTATGTTGCAAAATATGATAGGTAATGGAGACACGATTATCTCATTTTTGTGAATTATCTTAAAAGTACTGAAATGGTGCAGTAGTTGGAAGCATAGTCAATAGCACAAGGCATAGCTACTTCATTTTCTTGCTATATGATTAGAACTTTACTTACTTTTAAAACTTCCTCCCTTATCAAAAGAGGTTAAAATAATTTCTCTAAGATTGTTATATCAATTACATGAGAACAGGCATGTAAAGTTTTCCACCTATGCCTCAACCTAGCAGTTATTGCTCTCACGCATCTGATATCTTTTCTTTCTGTTAATGGCATAGCATAGTTAACTAGGTTGATGCAAATTTTGAGGAAAAAAATAATGGGTAAAAATTGAGAATATGAGCTCAATTGCACACTTCTGACTCAATTTTAAAGGTGGAGTAGCCTTTTGATTAATATTATAAATCCTGGGATTCGAGTTTCTGGTTCATATCACGAGTTTTCCACTAATCAGATGACTGGAGAAATTAATTCATTTATCTGTGCCTCAGTTTTTGCAACTGCAAAACTACAAGAATAATAACAGAAATTAATTCCTAAAGTTGTTAAATGTCAATAAACTTATCCGTGTAAAATTCTTAGAAGCACATTTGAATTAAAGTGAATCATTCATGCAGTTAACTCTTATTACAAGTACTTATATTCAAAAGGGAAGCAATTTATTTTTCTGTGGTACCAAAATTTAACATGAAGTATGATGTTGTAGTTTTGCCCTACAGGAGTTAGAGAAATGAGAAGTCAAATTGAAATATCACAAAGAATTCCTTAAAATTTCTTTTATTCACAAAGACATTTCTTCATCATTGTTAAATATGGCAAAAATATTTTCAATATACTGTTACATTTATGATTTTTGAATAGGAGATATCTAATGACAATAATATTGTTACATGTTTTATTAATATTCACATAGTTGTTTACATTTGGAAAGTTTGTACTTATATAAAATTCTATTTGCTACTGACAAAGAAACGTGTGAGGCAGATAACAAAAGGTACTTTCCTGATGAGGTACAAAGATTAAATTATCTGATAAAACCTAACCAGATAATAGAGCAGTTTGAATTTAAGTCCAATATGTTGACTTTCCAAATGGTAATATTTACCTATTAATCTTAAAATTAAAGAAAATATTTTATTCGGCATAGTGTTACCTCATTCTGTATGACAAGAACAAGTTTCAGAAAAGACACCTGAGAATGGAAACTTCATGTACTTCAAATAAAACCAAAACCAAAAAACACCCATAAAAAGGAAAGATATTCCAGAACAAGGTCACACAGTATCCCTGGAAAAATTAATCCATTTTCTTAGAACTTCTTTTTATTTTTCTAAAGATGAGAACATTTATACTCATAAACAGAAAATTTTACATCCACTTGGAAAGCGCATAAAAAAGTCTTATGTGGCTATGTGAAAACACCTTATATTAATGTAAGCCACTTATTTTACAAATACAAAAGCAAACTTTATTACTTTGTGTCAGGGATGAGAAAGCTAGCCTGCTACTCTTAAGTAAAATATACAGACATAAAAATGTCAATGTCAGTGTCAATGGATGGTCCTTCCTCAGGTAAGAAATACATTATAGTAATTAAAATAAAGCTACTACATACATTTATTTTTGGTTTCACGTTTAAAATAAAACAACTCCTTGAGGAAACCATGTGTGTGTATGCGTGTGCATGTGTGTGGGAGTATATCGGTCTATTTCATATTTCTGTAGTACAACACCACAGAATGGGTGATTTATGGATAAATACAATTTCTTACCGTTGTGGATGTTAAGAAATCCAAGGTCAAGGGGTCTACAAACAATGAGGACTTTGGTGTGTCATCACCTGGCAGTAGGGGAAAAGAGAGAAAAAGGAAGGGAGGAACAGGAGAGAGAGTAAAACAGAGAGAGAGAGAGAGTGCCATAAAGCTAGAACTTGTACTCCACATTCTATCACTATTGGCTTTAACCATAAATTCACCATAAGGGAAGACCCTCATGGCCTAATCAATTGTCAAAGGTCCCAAATTGTAGCACAATTGCATTTAGGATTAAATATTCAAGACATGCTCTGTGAAAGACACATTCAACTAAAGCAGTATATATGTCTTTGTCTCCCTTTCCTACCTCTCCCTCTCCTTCTCTTTCTTCCTCTCCCTTTCTCTCTCTGTCTTGTCTCTGTCTCTCCCTCTCTCTCTCTCTCTCCATCTTTCCCTCTCTCTCTCTCTCTATATATATATATACATATTCATATATATAATTTTTTTTACTCCAGAAAAGGTCATACTACAAGCAACATATGGTGAAATTAATCAAGCATTTCATTTATTGTGTCTAGTTGGATTTTAATGGTGCTAATAATCTAGTTTGACGACTCGCTGAATTATTGTCAGATATATTGAACAATCTCTTCTCATTATGTATGACAGCTAGTTAAGTGCTATAAATTATGGGGCACTGTAGGAGTTGGGTGTGTTATGAAAGCCAAGTGACAAGCACTTGAAAAGAGGGAGTAACCCTGTTCTTAGTGACCTCTGTATAGTAATTCACAAAGAACATTCAGAAGCAATTTTACACAGTCTCTTTTATTCTAGTTTGAATAATAGCTACTCACTTGAATAACAAAGAATCGAGTATTTATGTTTCTATTTATATTTATATATTCATTTTATCTTTTATTACTCTAATATTAGCCACACTTGAATATTCAGTTTCTGCATAGAAACCTTATTCAGACATTCCAGGATGAATTTCATTAATGCAATAACAATTTCTTGATTAATGGACTGGTAAGTTGTGATAAATATTAAATGATTATTATTAGTATTTTTTATTTTAGTATAACAGGGAGTATCAATTGACCAAGGATTCCCTTAAAGTAGTTTGGTGAAAATTTTATCATTATGACTATGTCAATACATAAAAAGCATTTTAACTACATTTTTAATGATTATAATTTGCAATGTGTGACAAAGAACTAACAAACACTCATTAGAGAATAATTAAGGGTAAACAATGTAATACTCGCTAATAATATTATTAACCAAGAATTAGTGAATGTCTTTTGATATTTTTTAAATCTTTCAGAAATGATCGTATAATATGAATGAGATGATGCTTCATAAACTTTAATGTACAATTATTTCTTGCCTTTTTGATTCAGTATTGTATTGCAGATATTTTCTCGTCATTAAAATATTACTCATCAAATGTGTTTTATTTATTCATTCATTTATTTACTTTGGGTCTTTTTGACACAGGGTTTGACCATGCAGTTCAGTCTGGCCTTGAGTTTACTTTGTAATCAACGCTGGTCTCGAACTTGCCATGATCCTCCTGCCTCAGTCTCCTGAGTGCTGGGATTACAGGTGTGAGTCACCAGGCCTGGCTTCAGTATATTTTAAAATTAAATATGTGGCATGTGAAGAGCTTGGAAATTCTATTTCCATTCTGACCAAAAAAAATGATAAAATAAAAAATATTTAAAAAGCAAAGGCAAGGGGAAGTGTTGTCTTGAAATCTGGAAAGATAGATTTGTCCAAAGAGACAGCCAGATCCGTTCCCTGGAACAGAAGGTTCTGGAGTCATAAACTGCAGGGTAACTTGCTGAAAATTTTGACTCATTACTAAAGACTAAATATGGATGAGTATGATAATTTCTGGTGGTTTTTTAATTTTATAAGCTATAAAATAATAATGTTGGTTCTGTAAGAAACATCCTTTTTTGATCTAACACCAGAGGGGAGGAGTAATTATGATGAAACCTTCCTGAAGACAGTATATAGTGAAGGCATGTATTCTAAGGGTGGGATTTGGCAAAGCATTATCTTAGTGTGACAAGGGAGCTCCTCTACCTCTACTCCCTATCCCTTCAAACTTTAGAGCTCATAAGGAGAGGAAGACTTGTATTCAACCTTGTCTAAGGCCTCAAAGAAAAATCCTGAGAATGCAATAGCAACAAACAAATGAAAGAGTGAGTTACTAGCCGGAGATCTAGCTCAGTGGCCTAAAGCACCTGTCTGGCAAGCGCGAGGTCGTGAGTTCAATCCCTGGTGCTGAAAAAAAAAAAATAGTGAGTTACTGTATCAGGGAAAAGCTGTTCAGGATACTCATGAAAGCTATCTTTACCTGTGGCACTTATAGTGAAACAAATATTAAGCACAGTCCAATTCCTAATTATATTGACACAAATTATATATCACACTAAAAGCCTTTTAATGATAGTTTAAATTAGCAATACAGGATACCTATCTCCTGTCATCCCAAAGGGCCAACAAAACAAAGACAGAACCATACTGAATCAGATATGATAAATATATTGGAATTGTCAAACAGGAAATTTTAAATAACCATGACCAGTATACTAAGGATTTTAATGAACAAGCATATAATATGCAAGAAATGCTGGGTCATGTTATGGAAACTATGAGAAACAATGCAAAGGAAATGTTAGAAGTCAAAAAGAATACAATAGACAATAAGAATATTTTTAATGGGCTGATAAGTGGACTTGCAAGTCTGAGAAAATAATTAAATTTAAAAGTAAATTAACAGCAAACTTGAGTGAAAACCAATCAAATGTAACATTTGAGAAATGCAGCACAATTTCATACCTCTTTATCTGTCTTAAGAAATGTTTTAAAATTAACATTTGTCTTTTTGTTAGTCATTAATTCTTAATTTGAATGTTATTAAATATATATTTTCTTGGTTGTGATTTCTTTTTATCTCCTTTGTATTATTTACTTTTCACACATTGTTTCAAATTTTTGTGTTTTGGTGATATATTTTTTAATTCAATTGGAAAATACTTTGCTATCTACTATTATTAACTTCGGTCACTGTATGTATAGGAGTTCTCCAGAAGTCATCCACTTTATAACTGAGTTTGTACAATTTGTCCAATGTCTTGCTTTTTTCTTCTACTCGCAAACTTTTAACAACCATTCTACTCTCTGTGACTATGAGCTCGATGTTTTTACATACCATGTATAAATGTGTTGTTCAGTCTTTGTGCCTGGCATATTTCACTTAGCGTCATGTGCTCTGTTTCATACATATAGTTGCAAATGGCAGAATTTGCTTCTATTTCAAAGCTTCAACTATGATATTGCTATTATTGTCTCTGTAGCAAGTGGCAGAAAATTTTCCATTGACATGACATTTTAAAAAGTTAGGATATTTTAATAACATGACCATTTTTCCATTGTTGTGTTTTTCCAAACTCTCCATTTAAATGAAATGTGTAACTACATGATTTTTTTTCTTTATCATATTATGTCCTCAGTGAATTTCATCTAATGAAATCTGACAAGAATGATAACATGCTGTTTCTTTAATTTATGGTTGATAGAAAAAAATATGCTGATTGCATTATAATGAAATACAAAGTGTACAACACAGAATACTAAATTTAATTTAATTTAATTAATCAATTTAAATTGACTGTAATATAAATAATGAAATTATAATAGTCACTAGAAGGAGGCCCTTTTACATTTAGATCGCTACAAGCTAAAAATAATACAGCACTTTCCAGAATCATCCATATAGATAGATGTGTTCATTTACATAAGATTGTATAAATGTCTCTATGCAAATATGCATGTTTTTATCAATGAGTTATTTCCTTGAAATAAATAAACATACCATTTTATCCTCTTGAAAAACCACATGCCAAAGTACAAGTGTTCTCTCTTCTCTCTCTCTCTCTCTCTCTCTCTCTCTCCCTGTCTCTCTTTCAGTGTGAAGAAAGTCTTAGGGACACTTTTGTTAAAACTTAAGAGCCTTATTCGATGCATTTATATGTATAAACTCTCTATAACTGGAAGTATCAGAGATTACCACTTGGTTTCTAGGTCAACTGGCACTCTCAATAAGGAGAAACTAAACCATCTAACTTGCAAGTAGGTTAGTATTATTCTATCCAAGTGAACATTCTAAGAAATGAAGTCTTTGTAAGTATATTCTCACCCATATAACTAGTGTTAGAAACATCAAATCGTGTTTCCTTTAGGACAGTGCTTGCTCTCTGAAGTGACGTCTTAATAAATCCAATCCACCTCAACTCATTTAGCTGGACAATTAATGTAACATTGATCAGATCTACTCATTTAAATGCTCAGTGAAACTTGTTCTTTGCCTTTTCACGATAAATATTTAAATGATAAAAGGAAATTGCCAGTGTTGAAAATTCAGTGAAGAATTTTATGATGAAGTATTTTATACTAAAGTACAATATTAATGCTAGAGTTATTTAAATGTAGGTGTTAAATAATTACTTAAATGGTCTGAGTTTGATATCATAAGTAGATAATAGTCATCAAACTTAGCAACCAGAATTTGAAAAGTGACAGATACCACTTTACACACAGGAAAACACACTATATGCATGATCCTCTCCTTAAATTAAATGTTTCATACTCTCAACCTTATTTCTTTATGTAGAATATAAAGCAGGAGATTTAAAAAGACACTTTTATTTTGATAGCAAAAAATAAAAAAAAAACAAAGAAAAGAACTTTTACTGTAATTTTGTTAATTTAATACTTTGTGATTTCCCTTTTGACAAACAAAATAAATAAAGTCCAATTTTAAAGAGGGGGCACTTAATTTACATCCACAGTTAAAGATCTGTGGTGCTGAGATGCTTCAATTTGTGATGAATAAGGGTTATTATGCTAGGCTTGTAAAAAACTAGGTATACCACATAAAATTATTTTCCCTAGTGAGCTATTAAGTCAGCCATTAATTTGTCTTTGAAATACATCCTGGGCAAGATGTGCTCTGAAAATTCTCTAAATTAATCAGACCTCTTGAATGTGCGGATAAATGTCTGTATATTATGTTGAAGACACTGAATAATCCTAGCTACCCAGCAAGCCTGTGATGGTGACTTATTACATTTCCCATAAACTAATACAAAATTAAGGTAATGATTCAGTTTCTTAATTCAATAATCCACCACATCTAGCTAAATGGAATCAACATCCATCCAGTTGCACAAATTCAAACTCTTTAGTGTAATCTTTGATTATGCTCTTTCCCTCAAGTTTTACACCAATATATTAGAATATCCTATGGTCTTTGACAGCATGGCACTCGAAAAATCTACTGCTTTTCAATTTCACTGTTATAATTCTAGTCTACATAACTGTCAGTTCTTACCTGAATGACTTTGAGCAATTTCTGAACAATTATAATAATGCATAACAGAAGTCACCAGTTATCTTTCTTTATTTTAAAAACTAAAACAATAAGATAACACTATCAGCTTTATGATACACTAAAAAAGTACGAGATGAGTTTCTCATAAAATAAAGCTATTATTTGAAGTGATGTAAATATATGTTTAAATTGATTTGTTTGTTTTGTTTTTGTTCCATTTACAACTTTAACAGGTATAAGGACTGTATTAGTCCTCTACAATAAAAATAGATGTAAAATTAAAGATAACAAATAGTAGTAGCCAAAATGAATTTTGGAGTCACCCATAAAATTAAAATTAGAAAATTTTACTTCATTTTTCAGAAAACTGAATAGTTCCAGATTTACCTAAACTCGCCTATCTTCCCCTCAAAAGTAGAGTTTACATCTTATTAATTTGGGAAAATTTTCAATCTGATTTAACTTAAAATGTAAATAAATTACCTTATCACCAGAATGCAAAATATTAATTCATTCACTCATTTATCATCTTCTTAGTAAAGATTTCTAAAATCTGCATTCCAGACACAGAAGATATATATATATGAATATGAAATATATATATATGAAAGAAAGGATCAGAGAGTATTTCAGGTTGTTTTTAACAACAGGGTATGATCTTTCAAAGAATCATCCCATTCTTTTATTTCCTGGCTTTGTGTTTTCTCTCATATAAACCTTAGATTTTCCACAGGAATCCACTGCCCTTTTTTTTCTTTTCAGAAAACTTGTCACTATATGTTCTTATGTGATCAACCACTGAGTTGTTGACTTTCAAAAGAAGTTTCCACAGAAAGAGTTCCATTTAAAATATATGGGTCAGGGATATAGCTCAGCAGCGCAAGTGCTTGGTCATGAGTTCAAATCCAGATACCAATAAATAAATAATAATAAATAACAAACAAATATTTTTATAATCTGTTATAAAAATTATTATCCTCAAAGGACTAAATATTTAAATACAGAAAAAAATTTAGAGTTACACCGTGTCTAAATGATCATATGAAATTGTTATTTGAATTATCAAATCTAATATGACTTCTTTGGCACTATTTTTGTCTCAGTATTATTAACACTACTAGATATTTCACCTTGTATGAACAAACAGCAATGAGTGATTTTGTTTTTCAACAATTCTTTCTGGTTAGGAGGATGGGTGAATGTAGACTGGTAATATTCCCACAGCTGCAGAGTTCTCTTTTGATCCTTTTGATTTTTGCATGTGAGTTTTGAATAAATTAATCAAATTATAGCTTTTATTTCTTGATTGACAACCATAATTGTAGTGTCCACAACATATTTATTTTGAGTGTAGTCTTATATATACACCATATGCAGATTTAAGATTTGCAAACATTTACTAATAACAATTTGAAAATACTCTACTTCCTATGTTAATGATTATAATTTTATCTTTGAAATATAGTTGCAGCTGTATAATGAAATGTACTTTTAATGAGATACTATTATTTTTTATTTACTTTTTACTTCTAAGAGTGAAAACTGCTTAAATGTATGACATGATATCTAAAATGTAAAAAAGCATGTATATCCCTCCATGAGCTGCTGTTTTCTCTGGATAATAATAAACTTTTGTGGCTCAGTATGGTGGTGCACACATGTAATACCAGCACTTTCAAAGTGTGAGAAATTTAGGGACTTTACAAGACCTTGATTGAAATTTTATATATGTGTGTGTGCATATATATATATATATATATATATATATATATATATATAAAAGACTGTGGATTTAGCTTAGAGGATTGAATCTCAGCACCACATTAATGGTATACTTTAATGGTAATTAATGGTAATTTAATGGTAAACTTTTCCAAGGTGTATGATAGAACCTTTAAAAAACTGTTTTCTATCTTCTAATAGTGAATAATGTAGAAAAATCACTAGAGATAGAATTGTACATTCAAAAAACGATAATTCTCCAAGGAAACTAAAATGACAGATGTTTTAATCAACACATAAGAAAATTAAACACCTCATATTAACTAAATTTCAGACAGTGACAAGTCTTTCTTAGGACAGAATTTTTTTATAGCTACATTAATGTTGGAAGAGGAGTGGTTCAGAGATCAAAACGTTAAAACAGAAACACTTTCAGTGCTGGAGGATAGATTTGGTTCAACTCTTGAAAACATAGACATGGGCAAGAGCTTTTTGAACAGAAGTATAATGGCACAAGAAATAATACCAAGACTGAAATGGGATCCTATGAAATTAAAAAGCATGTGCTTATCCAAGAAAGCTACTAACGAAGTGAAGAGACATCCAATAGAATGGGAAAAATTGTGATAGCTGCTTCTCAGACAGAGGACTAACATCTAGAATATTTAAAGAACTGATAAAATTAGACTCCCCTCAGTAAAAGACCCAATAAAAAATGAGCAACCAAAATAAATAGACATTTCTTAGAACAAGAAGTACAAATTCCAATAAATACACGAAAAACTGTTCAAACTTTGACCATTTGAGAAATGCAAATGAGAACCACTTTGAGAAGCAATCTTACCCCAGAAAGAAGGGCTATCATCAAGAGTCTAATAATAACAAATGCCAGTGAGGATATGGGAAAAAGGGACACTTCTATGTTGTTGATGAGAATGTAAACAGATGTAACTACTATGTAAATCAGTGTAGCAATTCTTCAGAACACTAAAAGTACAAATTTCATTTTGCCCAAATGTCTCCCTTAGAGTTAAAATTCCCAAAGAGTTAAAATTATCATGTGCATAGGGATATGTGCATACCAATGATTATAGCAGCACAATTTATAAAAACTAGATTTGGGAAATAACTAGCCTTATGAAGAAATTCAAAGAGAGTACAGATTATTTTCATGTATCTCAGGCTCGTTTTGAACTACTATTTATACTTTACGTTAGCATGTTATACTTGTTGTATTACCAATAGTAATACATTAATGAATGCATTTTCCATCCCAGGATCTCATCCAGGATATTATACTACATTTAGTTGTCATGATTCCTTAAATTTCTCTTAAGTGTAATCATTTTTAAACTTTCCTTGTTTTTAGCATCTTTGATAGTTTTGGGAAGTACCACTGGTCAGTTATTTCATACAATGTTCTATTAACATTTATGTGAAGTTTTATTATGTTAGATTATGGTTTGGGGTTGGAAAATCCACATAAGCAAAATGGTATTACTGTCACATCACATCATGTTGGGAGAGTTACGATCATCATAACTCATCACAGTCAATATGACAAATCAAGATCTAGTCAGGCTCCCCCAAGCCCTCATGTTGAATAAGCATTGACTTCACCCTATAAAGACCAGATTCCCAACACTATTTAATCCCCCTTCTCTCTCCACATTAAAATAATAAAAATAAAACACTAGTATAATTTCTAACAGCTGGAGGCCACATCTTTAGCATGATCCTAGGCTCTATTAAAGTGCCTGCCTGTGAAAGCTCAGTTGTTAAAAAATGTACTGTTTTAGCCAATGACTGACTACATTTTATGATCAATCAACTTAGAACATTTACTAAAAAAAGCTCACAAGTGGGAATTTTGCTTTCTTGAGATCTATATGTGCCTCTTACGACAGTGTCTTTCTTAAAGTTCCAAAAGCATCCTTTTAAAATGTAATCAATACAATTTAAAGAACAAAATAAAAGATAATTAATACAAAACAAGAAGAGAGATCTTTTGCAAATGGAAAGTGACCCAAGAGATGAAGGAGACAAGAGAGTGAGAAGGAGAAGGAAAAAGAATTAAGAGGACCGGAGATTTAGCTCAGTGGCCTAAGCGCCTGCCTGGCAAGCGCAAGGTCATGAGTTCGATCCCTGGTACTGCAAAAAAAAAAAAAAAAAAAAAAAAAGATTTAAAAAAAAAAAAAAAAAAAAAAAAAAAAAAAAAAAAAAATTTAAAAAAAAAAAAGAATTAAGAAGTTATATACATGTACCAACTTTCTAAAATGGATGTAATCATTACATACTGCAAAAATGAAGTAAGAAAAAATTAAATGAAACATAATCAATGGTAGTAAGTAAGAAAAGGCTTTTGTCTCCAAATTTCTGTGGGGAACTAGAGTCATAATTTCAGAAATTAATTGCAGGCTAGGAGACCTAACTCTGTTAGTCAGCATTCACATAAACCAACATTTTGTAACTTTTATATTCCTTTCCATTTTTTGAGTACCCTTTAGTCTCTCCTTAAAATTCTCACCTTTATTCTGTTACTTTATATGCACATTCATACATGTATATACATACACATATACTTGTGCTCAGGAATATAAAAACTCTATAACAAGAAAAGCATATTAATAGATAATGCAGGCAACTGTTTCTGAAGAGAAATTTTAAAAAGAATATTCAAATAACCTAAAATCATATGATTATATGCTCAACCTCATTAAAAAACAGAGAACTACAAATTTAAGTCATTAAATTAAATTCAAGTCATTACCTTACCAGTATGATTAAGATTACCAAAACCCAGTACTGCAAAGAATGCATAAGAAGAACTCTCATATTCTACTAGTAGGAACAAAAATGAAAACACTTAGTCAGCATAACTTTTTGGAAACTTATACTAAAGTTCAGTATATGCATTCTATAAGATCCAAAAATGTTACCTCAAAAATTATCAACAGAAGATTTATTCTTATGGGCATCAAGAGATAAGTATAAGAAAATTGATTTCTTTATTAATTATGATTTCCCTAACCTGACACTACTCAAATGTTCATCAACAATATGATGAAACTTGTACTTCAGTATGTTTTGACAAATTGAATACTCTATCCTAATGACAGTAACTAAAGCTCAAAAAACATAATAAGGAGCAACAAAAACCTTGCATAAAAGTATATACAATATGTTGATTTTTAAGGTCAAATAATGTATATTAGAATTAAGATGCTACCTTTCAAAGAATTGTAAAATTCAGAAGAAAAAAATTCAGCACACTCAATCAAATTTAAATTTCAGATGATAATTCATATGTACCAAATGCTACTTTACCTGGCAACATTACATTGCTGACAATATTAGTGTGTTGGATTGGAAAGAAATTTGAAAATAATTTAGGTGCTAAAAATATGTTATTTCTCACTGACCATTTGAGAAATGGAAATTAAAACAACACTGAAATTCCACCTCACCCCAGAAAGAATGGGTACTGTCAAGAAATCAACCAATAACAAATGCTGGACGGAGTGTAGCGAAAAAGGAACACGCCATTGGTGAGGTTGCAGACTGGTACAACCACTGTCAAAATCCGTGTGGACAGTCCTCAAAAAAACTAGGATTGGAGGTCCCACTCAACCCAGCTATTCCCCTTCTGAGTATCTTCCCAAAAGAATTAAAAACATACCACAGTGACATATGTGCACCCATGTTTATAGCAGCACAGTTTGTAATAGCCAGATCTTAGAAACAACCTAAATGTCCATCAACTGAGGAATGTATAAAAGAGATGTGGTATTTTTATACAATAGAGTATTACTCGGCTGTAAAAAAGGATAAACTGGAGACTTTTATAGGTAAATGGATGCAACTTGAGAACATACTCATTAGTGAAATAAGTTAGACACATGTGTAAACACTGTATAGTTTCATTACTGTGAGAAGCTGAAAGAAAAAAATATGTATATGTGTATGTGTATGTATATGTATATAAAAATAGTTAAGACAGTTATACTACCTGTCTTGGTTACTTTTTCTCTCGTTGCTGAGACAAACACCTGATCCCAAAGTGAAGCAAGGAAAGGTTTATTTAGCTTACAGTTTCTGTGGATTTCAGTTCATAATCAGCTGGCTCCAAGGCAGGTGGCATGGCACTGTGGCAACACTTCAAGGCAGCAGCCAGAGCAAAAGGGGGCAGTCCTTCATGGCGGCTGCAAATGGCAAGAGCAAACTGCACCAAAGAGGGAAAAACACCCCCATTCTGACCTTACATTGTATGTTGGCTCCATCCCTGGGCAGGTGCAGAACTCACACTGCCAATCCCAGCACTAGACAAGGAGTTAATCACAAATGCTAGATTCAGCCACTTCCGTGACTACATGAGGACTGGGGAGGCCATCTATATATAAACCATAACATTCCACCCCTGGACCCCCAAAGACTCATGTATGCCCCTTATACAAAAGACATTTAGTCCATCTCCATGAGTTGCCAAAGTCCTAACAGTTTCAGCATTGCTGAAATGTTAAAGTCCCAAGTCTCCTCTGAGATCTAAGGCAGACTCTTAGTTGTAAGCCCCTATATAAATAAAAACAAAGTTAAACACTTCCAACATGCAATGGCACAAGGTAGACATTACCATTCCAAAACTTACAAACAGGGGAATACAAAGCATTGGAACCAAAGTAAGTCCAAAATCCAGCAGGGCAAATGTTAAGTCCCATAGCTGTATGTCCAGCATCTGAAGCAATCTGTGGCAAATTATGAGCTCCAAAGGGCTTGTGTGGTTCCACTCCACAGCTCTTTTAGGGGTTTTACCTCCCATAGCTTTTCTCAGCCCCACTCTGCTCAATCTTTGCAGCTTTCCTTAGATGATCCACGTTCCTGGCTTTTCCAAACTTCTGCAGTCTCCATTGCACCTTTGGCTTAACACTCACAGCTTCATACACTGCCCTCTCAGGGGCACACTGCCTGGCCTCCCAGGCCCTCTGAAATTGGGGTGGAAGCCTCTTTAACCTCAGAATGCATGCATTCTCCATGTGCCTAAAACCAGTGTCACATGGATGCTGCCAAGGTCTGCTGCCTGCTGGAGCAGTAACCAGGTCTTCCTCTTTCTTGGCCGTAGAGGTCGAGTGCCTGGATTGCTGGGCACTCTGAACCTGACTGCGAGGAACAGATTCTCTATGTAGCCATTCTGGAACCTCCTGTGGCCTCTGCTGCCATTCTGGAATATTACACTCTGCAGCTTTCTCCCTCAGGCACAGTCTTTTACTTTTGTATCTTTGAAGCTGTAAAAGGTGGAGACCCACGGCCTCTTCCTGTGATGCCTGTAGGCCATCTTTTGTATTCTGTTTCTTCTCAGCAATTGAGGTGTCAGCTCAATCTTTACAGGCCACAGCTTTTGGATCAAACTCACAACATTTTAAATCACCCTGCTGGGCTCTTTACTCTTGATTTTTAACATAAATCTGGCTAAAAGCCCCCAACAATAGCCATGCCACTGCCTCAACATTTGACTGCCTTGAAATTTCCTTTGCCAGATTAATCAGGCTACAGCCCTTAATCTCAGTTTTAGGCAAAGCCTCTGCACATGAGCAGAATGCAGACAAACTTTCTGCCAAACCAAACATACATTGTCTGGAGTCCAACACCCAATGCAGTCTTTTGCAGCAGAAACCTCCTGAGCCTGGTCTTTACTGGCCGGCTATCTATCAGCCTTCTGGTCTCTTGAGCTCTGACCAGAATCTCCCGTACACAACAGCTTAAGCTGTTCCAGGGCTTCTCTTTCAGGTGACATCTCCGAACCTTTCCAAACTCTTTCCACAAGCCATTCCCAAAGGCTTTTGAACCACATGGTCAGGTACAGTCACAGCAATGACCTCACTCCTCCAGTACCAAATTCTGTCTTGGTTACTTTTTCTCTCATTGCTGAGACAAACACCTGATGCCCAAAGTGAAGCAAGGAAAGGTTTATTTAGCTTACAGTTTCTGTGGACTTCAGTTCATAATCAGCTGGCTCCAAGGCAGGGTGGCATGGCATTATGGCAACACTTCAAAGCAGTAGCCAGAGCAAAAGGGGGCAGCCATTCATGGTGGCTGCAAGTGGCAAGAACAAACTGCACCAAAGAGGGAAAAACACCCCTATTCCGACCT
>RJWT010004722.1:6528-32716 GCA_004365215.1 Cuniculus paca
CCCAGCTCTTGTCTTTCTGAGACAGGGTCTCACTATGCCATTCAGGCTGGCCTTGGGCTCACTTTGTAGCCCAGGCTGGTCTCAAACTCACAACAATCCTCCTGTCTCAGTCTTCCAAGTGCTGGGATTGCAGGCATGTGCCACCAGGCCTGGCTGTCTTATTTTCTCTAAAGTAGCTGTTCATACCATCACCCTTAATAAAATCATTCTTGTAAACTCTTTAGGAGTAGTTTAGGCATGTATAAGCCTAAATGTACATCTATCCTTTCTGTGTTAGAGGGAATAACAAAGCAAAACACAAGAAAAACAAGAAACAAACAAACAAAAAAAACAAATAAATAACAAAAACAGAGAGCCCAAAACAGTAACTATATAGGTTTTCAAAACAACGTGGTAGGAACATACCAAAGGTTGTTATCTTGCATAGTTATCTTCAAAAGAGTTAACTTAGATTACCAGATACAGACATGCAAAATTGATCTAATCCTATGAATGTTAACTGTTTTGTTCCAAGAACTAATAGAATTAGTAGTACAATCATTTTAGCTATGTTAAGTGTATATATATAAGTATATATACATACATTTATATCTTTTTTCTTTTCCCTTCCTTCTTTCTTCCTTTTCCCTGAGTTGTTTTTTCCTTTTGAGCAGTTTCTTACCATTTCACAATATTTATTGAAGATTTTGTATCTTATTTACTCTTTCAGTTTCTTACACTAGGGAGATGATACAGTGTTTACACAAGTGGGTTTGATTTATTTTACTTATGAGTATGGTCTCAAGACGCATCCATTTACCTATAAAAGCCTCAATGTGATCCTTCTTTATAGCTGAGTAGTACTCCATTGTATAAAAATACCACATCTTTTTTATCCATTCCTCGATTCATGGGCATTTGGGTTGTTTCCAAGATTTGTCTATTACAAATTGTGCTGCTATAAACATGGGTGCACATATATCACTGTGGTATGCTGATTTCACTTCTTCTGGGAATATGCCCAGAAGTGGATTAGCTGGGTCAATCTAGACTTCCAATACCAGCCTCCAGTATTATGTGGTGCTTGTTGTGCTTTGTTTCCCTTTTTTTTCGTGTGTGGGATTGAACCTAGGACCTCATGCGTGCTCTGCAAGCACTCTATCACTGAGCTACATCCCCAATTCTTTTTCTCATACTCTTAACAGTACCTTTTAGAGAGCCAAGATTGTAACTCTGAAAGCCCATCATCTTCTCTTATGGCACTCACATGTAGTGTCAAGTCTAAGAAATACTTGCCTAACTCAAGGTTACAGTGATTTTTGTCCTGTATTCTCTTGAAGAACCTTTGTGTGATTTCAATGTCAGGGTAATATTAGCCTCATATGGCATATTCAGACTTGATCCTCTTCCTTTCTCTGAGAGAATTTACATAAGATTGGTATTTTCTTCTTTAAATGTTTTGTAGAATTTATCATTGCAGTCATTTGGACCTACATTTTGAAAAAGTTTTTCATTAATTAAAAATTCAATTTCTTTTGTAATTAGGGAGAATATTGTAGTCAGGGTTTACAAGGTATAGGATTTAATATGGGACACATAATGTATCAGATTATTTTATAATATTTATCCAAAGAGTTAATGCAAAAGAGTGCAGGAAATCTGTCCACACACTAGAGACCCAAAGAATTCAGCTGAGAGCTTGGATCCCCTGGTAATGTCCTCAACAGTTCAGCTGGAGGCTGAGAGCCCACAGCAATGTCTCATGCAAGTCTGTATCAAGTACTTGCACTGGGAAGCCCCAAAGGTCAGTGATGGAAAACAGAAAGCCTGTGCCAGCGGGATGAAGGATCTATGCCAGCAGCCTGAGGAATCTGCACTGGAGCCAGGAAGCAATGCTCGAGGTAAAGACCAGAGTTCCCCCAAAGAGAACCGCACCCATCCTCAATGACAGCAAGGACCTGAGCTCCTCCAACAATGAGAACAGCTGAGTTCATATCAGGAAAACCAGCACGACAAGGTTCTCCAGGAGAGTTAACAGCACACCATCTCCCCTTCTAGTTCTCTTTTTATGCTGTTGGCAACAATCCTCAGGTGGGCCTTCCACACCTAGCACCACACGGATTCAGTTCAGCTGGGTGTTAACAAGCTGCTCATTAGTTAATCCACCACAGGGATTTTCAGATTTTTGTATATCTTCTTATATCAGTTGTATTAATTTGTGTCTTTCAGAAACTATTGCATCTGAATTGAAAAATCATTAACATAAAATCGTTGATAATATTCACTTCTTTTCTTTTTAGAGTCTATAAAATCTACAGTGAGAGCTCTTCTTTCATTCCTGGTATTGTTAATTTGGTTTCTTTCTTTTTCTTCATTAATCCAAATAGAAGTTAATAAATTTTAGTTTATTTTCAAAGGGCCTGTTCTTGATTCCATTTTTTATTCTAGTTCTTATCTTTACAATTTCCTTCATTTTCCTCACTCTAGTTTATTTTTCCCTTTTTTTTTAGATTGTTAAAGTTGTAAAGCCTTGGATCACTGATTTTAAATCTTTTTAAACCTTTGAGATAAGGTCTTACTATGTAGTTCAGGCTGGTCTTGATCTCACTATGTAGCCCAGGCTGGTCTTGATCTCATAGTGATCCTCCTGCTTCACCCTTCTGAGTGCTGGGATTGTAGGTGTGCACTACCATATTTAGCTCATTTTTTCTAATGTAAGTTTTTAAAGCTATAAATTTCCCTCTAAGTGCTTCTTTAATTTACAATTTAGGAATTTTGACATGTTATTTTGTCATTGCTATTCAATTAAAATGTTTTAAAATTTTTTCAGACATTCTTGAGCCATGAATCACTTGGAAGTATGCTGTTTAATGTTTGAGGATCTTTTATCTCTGTGTTTGTTATTAATTTATAATTTAATCTGTTGTGACCAGACAGTACTTTCTGCACAATTTCAGTTTTTTCAAATCATAGAATCTTACATTACAGCCCAATGCATAATCTCTTTTGATGAATATTCCACACACATTTTTTTTAAAGTGTGTAATTTTAGGTGTCTAATGTGATGATTTTTCTGTCAATTAAGTGAAAATTGAGTGACAGTGTTTATCTCTTCTATATAATTGCAGACTTTCATTCTGACTTTCATCCTCAGTTACTGAGAAAACAATGTTGAAGTTTTTAAAAGTAGATTTATCTGTTTTCCTTTTATGTTAATTTGGGGGGCCCATACACATTTATATATTTAGGCCTACATTGATGTGTTGACCGTGTTGAAAGTGGATTAGTCCAAGTTCTCCATACACATGGAGGGAATTCACTCACACAGTTATCAAGACTGAGAAGTCCCATAGGATGCTACCTGCAATGTGGAGAACCTGGAAAGTTGGTGATGTGAGGCAGTGTAAGTTCAAAGGCCTGAGAACAAAGACATCCACTGGATTTGGTGTGAGTAGGTAGCACTGGTAGAAGTCCAGGATTCTGAAGGAAAGTCTGAGGAACTGGAGCACTGCTGTTTAGAGGCAAGAGTGAACATGCCCATCTTCTGCCTTTTTGTTCTATCTGGGGCCTCAGTGGATTGGAAGCCACCAGTCAGTACTGGTGAGGGTTAATCTTTCATCTACTAACTCAAGTACAAATCTCTTTCTCAACCATCTCACAGAGATACCCAGAAAGAAAGTTGTACCCCTTATATAAGTATCTCTTAGCCAAGTTGACACATAAAATGAATTACTGCAATCATTATAAAGTGCCCTTTTTTGGTCCAGATACAAAGAAAGCCCTCTTACATTACTATTTGCATGATATCTTTTTCCATCTTTCCACTTTTGACCTATGCTTTTATATTTAAAGTACTTTTTCAACCATACTTAGTTTGTCCTTGTATTTTTATCCCATCTGTCAATCTATGCTTTCTAATTGGTGTGCTCATTCCATTCCATTTTTAAGTTAACCATCTTGCTATTTTTTCTATTTATCCATCTGTTCAATGTTCATTATTTCCACTTTTTCTCACTTTGTTTGTATTAATTAACTATTGTTAGCATATTATCTCCTTTATTGACTTATTCACTGTACCATTTTTTAAATTTATTTTAAATTGGTTGCTCTATGATTTATATTATGTGCCTTTAACTTATCATAGGCTAAGTATTAGACCACTTATATAAAAAACATGAACCTCAAATCAGTATGCCTTTCCCTTTCTTACTTTTGTGTTATTTCTACATATAAGTATATATGTTTGTGCATATATATATATATAAGATATAATATATGTGAAATAATTCAATTCATTATCATTCTTTTGGGTTTAATAATTTTTAAAAAACATTTAAAAACAAGGAAATAGAAAATAATCTTTTGTGTTCCTTATGTTTTTACCATTTTCTCTTCTGCTCATTTCTTTGTATAGATCTGAACTCATATCTAAACTCACATGCATGACAATAAATTTACTTGCCTTTTTCTACTGTTTTGGAAAATTTTTATTTTGCTTTCATTTTTGAAGGATATAAGGATATTTTCACTGGTCCTAGTACTGTAGATTTAGAGGTGTTTTTTCTCACAGTTTTAACACTGTATAGTTGTTTTTCCATTATCTATGGCTTGTCCTTTTTATGGGAAGAATCAATGGTAATTTTTCACATAATCTTTTGTATATAAGGGCTAATTTTTTTTATTTTAAAGAGAATAAAAACAAAACAAAGCAGTAAAACACAACAAAGCAGATCAGAATAGAACAATGTAAGCAATGCAGGTCTTCAAAACATAATGACAGGAAATTAACAATGGCTATGCTAGTGTCTCTTGTTTTCTTCAAAATGGTTGTTCATACATTCACACACAATAAACTCAAACAAAACAAAATAATACAAAACCAGCTAAAACAAAAGAGTGAAAGCATTACAGGCCTTCAAATCAGACAATAAGAAATCAACAATGACTGCCTTCATGTCCTTTGTTTTCTTCAAAAAAGCTGATCATATCTTCTCGCATATTGCAATCAACTCATATCTAAACTCACATGTAGAGTAGAAAACAGATTTAAACCAATCAAATCAAAGAATAAAAGCATTATTGGACTTCAGAACATGAAGATATGAAATCAGCTATGGCTACCATAATGTTTCATTTTTTTTAATGTAGCTGTTCATATTTTGATATTTGTTATGGTTGACACATTGTGTCAACTTGAGAAGTTTAGAAGTTTAACTGAGAGACTCAGCAAGGAGCCAGGGTTCTTACTTTGTGAATACCTCATCCTGTGCAAAGAATGGCAAGGAAATTTTGTGAGTGTTACACCCACCCTGAAAGTGGGGGGAGGGTGGTGGCCTGTGTACAATAAAAGAGATGAAGAAGAGGCTTGCGTTTGCTCTTTTGCTCTGGGCGCTGCCTTGAAATGTTGCCCCAGTGCCATGCCACCCTGCCTTGGAGCCAGCTGATTATGGACCGAAATCCCCAGAAACTGAAGGCTAAACAAACCTTTTCTTCCCTAATTTTGGGTGTCAGGTGTTTGTCTCAGCAATGAGAGAAAAGTAACCAACACAGTATTTAGTAAAATCTGCTCTTGTAAACTCTTTAGGAGTAGTTCTAAGCATGTATAAATGTAAGCTTGTACATCTATCCTTTCTGTGCTAGAGCAATAGCAGAACAAAGAAAAACAAACAAAAGCAAACAATAGCATAAGAAAAACAAAAAACAATAGACAGATAAATAACAGTACTAAAGAGCCCAAAACAATAACAATATAGGCTTTCTAAGCTAGGCGATGGGAAGATACCAAAGGTTGTCTTCCAGAGTTGCTCAGTTTACCACATATAGGCATACAGAATTGGTCCAGTCCTATGAATGTTAACTGTTTTTTTCTAACAACTAATAAAATTAGTAGTACAATCATCTTATCTATCTTAAGTATATATAGATATAGATATACAAATTTATATCTTTTCTTTTCCCTTTCTTCTTTTCTCCTTTTCCCTGAGTTGTTTTATCCTTTAGAAGTTTCTTACTCTTTCCCCATATTTATCAGTGATTTTGTATCTTACTGAGTCTTTCAGTTTCTTTCACTAGGGAGATGATACAGTGTTTGCACATGTGAGTTTGATTTATTTCACTTATGAGTATGGTCTCAAGTCACATCCATTTACCTAAAAAAACTCAATGTAATCCTTCTTTATAGCTGAATAGTACTCCATTGTATAAAAGTACCACATCTTCTTTAACCATTCCTCGATTGATGGGCATTTGGGTTGTTTCCAAGATTTGGCTATTACAAATTGTGCTGCTATAAACATGGGTGCATATCACTGTGGTATGATGTTTTCACTTCTTGTGGGAATATGCCCAGAAGCGGAATAGCTGGGTCAAATGCGACTTCCAATACTAGCTTTTAGAGGAACCTCCAGACTGATTTCCACTGTGGCTGCCCCAGTCTACACTCCCACCAACAGTGGAGGAGGGTTCCTTTTTCCCCACAGCCTCTCCAGCATTTATTGTTGGTGGCTTTCTTGATCCTGGCCATTCTTTCTGGAGTGAGATGGAATCTCAGGGTTGTTTTAATTTTCATTTCTCTAATGACCAATGATGCTGAACATTTTTTCATGTATTTATTTGCCATTCATATTTCTTCAGCTGAGAAGTGTGTTTTCATCTCAGATGCCTGTTTTTGGATTGGGTCTTTGAATTTTGAGGGCCTGATACTTTTTAATTCTTTATATGTTCTAGATAGAAGACCTTTGTCTGAAGGACAGTTGACTAAGATTTTTTTCCCAATTCATGGGTTTTCTTTTGAGTCTGTTGGAGATTTCTTTTGACACACAAAAACTTTTTAATAGGATGAGATCCCAGTTGTTGATTCTGGAAGTGTTTCCCATGCAGTTTGACTTTTGTTCATAAATTCTCCACCTACCCCTATGTCTTCAAGATTTCTACCTACTTTGTTTTACAGCAGATTTAGTGTTTCTGTTTTGATATTTAAATCTTTGATCTATTTTGACTTTAGTTTAGTGCATGGTGATAGCTTGGGTCTAGTTTTAGTTTTTGGCATATAGAAAGCCAATTTTTCCAGCAACACTTATTAAAGAGACTATCTTTCTTCCAGTGACCATGTTTGGCCACTTTGTCAAAGATAAGGTGGCTGAGTATGTTTGTAGTTGGGGTTGTATCTTCTAATATATTCCATTGATCTTTACATCTGTTTTGATTCCAGTACCATGTGGATTTTATTACAGTAGCTTCATAGTATAATTTCAAGTCTGGGATTGTGATGCCTCCTGTCCTGCCCTTGCTGGCCAGAATTGCCTTTGCTGTTCTAGGTCTCTTCTGGTTCCAGATGTATTTTAAAAATGATTTCTCTACATCCGTGAGGTATGCTAATGGTACTTTGATTGGAATTGCATTAAATCTGTATAACAATTTTGGGAGACTGTTTGTTCTTCCTTTGTTAGGTTGATTCCTAAGTATTTCATTTTTTTGGATGCTATTGTGAAGGGTTGGTTTCTCTTATTTCTCAATGAGTTTGTTTTTGTGTACAGGAATGCTATCGATTTTTGAGTATCGACTTTGTATCCAGCTACATTACTGAATTTGGTTATGACATCCAGAAGTCTTTCAATGGAGTTTTGAGGGTCTTCTATGCAGAGTATCATGTCATCTACAAATAGTGATAATTTAACTTCTTCCTTTCCTATCCTTATTCCTTTTATTTTTGTCTCTTGTCTAATTGCTCTGGCTAATGTTTCCAGCACTACATTGAATAGGAGTGGTGATAATGGACATCTTTGTCTTGTTCCCGATTTTAAAGTGAAAGCTTTCAGTTTTTGACCATTTAATGTGATACTGGCTGTTCGTTTGTCATAGATGGCTTTTATCAGATTGAGGTAAAGACCATCTACTCTGATTTTCCCTAAGGTTCTTATCATGAATGAGTGTTGGACTTTATCAAAAGCTTTTTCTTCATCTATTGAAATGACTATGTTGTTCTCATCTTTTGCTCTATTGATATGATGTATTATGTTAATTGATTTGTATGCATTGAACCATCCTTGCATTCCTGGGACGAATCCCACTTGGTCGTGGCATATAATCTTCTTGATGATTTGCTGCATTCTGTTTGCCAGTATTTTTTTTCAGAATTTTTGCATCAATGTTCATTAGGGAGATTGGCCTATAGTTCTCTTCTTTGTTTAGGTCTTTCTCTGGTTTTGGTATTAGGGTAATACTTGCTTCGAGGAATGATTTAGGGAGACTTGCTTTCCTTTCAATTTGATTAAAGAGTTTGAGGAGTGTTGGAATTAAGTTTCTTTGAATTTCTTGTAGAATTCAGCTGTGAATTCATCAGGACCTGGACTTTTCTTGGTTGCTAAGGTTGTAGTTACCTTTTCAATTTCATTAACTGAAATTGGGTTATTCAGTATTTTTACTTCTTCTGGATCTAGCTTTGGTAATTGATATGTTTCTAGAAATCTGTCCATTTCTTCAGTGTTATCGAACCTATGAGAATAAAGATTTTTGAAGTAGGTATTGATTATCTTCTGTATTTCCACAGGGTCTGTAGTCATTTCACTCTTTTCATTTCTTATTGCATGGATTTGAGCTTCTTCTTTTCTTTTTTTAATAAGGGCTTATCAATTTTTTTTATTCTTTCAAAAGAACCAACTCTGTGATTCATTGATTCTTTGCATTGTTTTCTTAGTCTCAATTGCATTGATTTCTGCTCTGATCTTTACAATTTCCTCCCTTCTTTTGGCTTTGGATTTGACTTGCTCTTCTTTTTCTAGATGTTTGAGGTGTAGCATCAGATTGTTTATTTGTGTTCGCTCCATTTTCCTGATGTGGGCATTCACTGCAATAAATTTCCCTCTGAGGACTGCTTTCATTGCATCCCACAGATTCCGGTAAGTTGTATTTGTATTTTCATTTGCTTGGAGATATTGTTTAATTTCTTCTTTAATTTCTTCTGTGACCCACTGATTGTTCAGGAGTGTATTATTTAATTTCCATGTGTTTACAGAGTTTTTGCAGTTTCTCTTGCCATTAATTTCCAATTTGATGGCACTGTGATCAGATAATTTGCATGGGAAAATTTTGATTCCTTTGCATTTATTTAAGCATGTTCTATGCACTAGTATATGGTCTATTCTAGAGAATGTACCATGTGAAGATGAGAAGAATGTATACTCAGATGTTGTTGGGTGGAAAACTCTGTAGATGTCTACTAGGTCCATTTGTTCACAGGTTTGAATCAGTTCTGTTATTTCTTGCTTATTTTCTGTCTAGTTCATCTGTCTCTTTGTGTCAAGGGTGTGTTAAGGTCTCCTGTTATAATTGTGTTACTGCTTATTTGATTTTTCATTTCTATTAATATTTGTTTTATATAGTTGGGTGCTCCCATATTTGGTGCATATATATTTAAGATTGTTATTCCTTCCTCTTGGAGTTTTCCCCTAACCAGTATGTAGTGACCTTCTTTATCTCTTTTGACCATTCTTGGTTTGAAGTTCACATCATCTGTGAACAGAATAGCTACCCCTGCTTTTTTTTTGGTTTCCTGTTGTGAGGAGTATTGTTTTCCATCCTTTGACTTTCAGTCTATGAATTTCCTTTTGAGTTAGATGGGTTTCTTGTAGACAGCATATGGTAGGATGTTGTTTCTTGATCCATTCTGCCAATCTGTTTCTTTTGATTGGTAAATTGAGGCCATTTACATTAATGGTTATAACTGATATATATTGGCTTGTTTTAGTCATGTTATCTTTCTGCAGTGGTTTCTTTACCTTTTCCCTCTACTTGCTTGCCCTGCTTGGTATTCTTCTTCAGTTGATCTTCTTGATGTCAAAGCTATTTTCATGTCTATCTAGAGTATCTTTCAGTATTCTTATCAGGGTTGTTTTGGTGGTCATGAAGTTCTTCAGCTGCTCTTTGTCATGGAAGTATCTTATTTCTCCATCAATTTTGAAGGATAGTTTTGCCGGGTACATCAGTCTGGGTTGGAAGTTGTTTTCCTTTAGGACTTGAAATACTTCACTCCATGCTCTTCTTGACTTCATTGTTTGTGTTTTGAAGTCTGCTGTGATTCTGATGCATTTTCCTTTATAGATGATTTGAGTCTTTTCTCTAATACCTTTTAATATTCTGTTTTTATGTTGAATTTCTGGGATGTTGATTATTATATGTCTGGGTGTTGATTTATTTTGGTTATGGCTAATTGGAGTCCTATATGCTTCACTTACCTGAATGTCGGTTTCCTTTCCCATGTTTGGGAAATTTTCAGCTGTTAATTCTTTCAATAGTGTTTTTATAGTTTCATGGATTTGTTTCTTTACTTCAGTTGCTATCATTTCAGAAGTTTCAGGTGTGTGGCTTATACTTTCTTCTATGTCCGTATCTCTTTGACTTGTTTGGGATGGACTGGAGGTGTGAGATTGCATTTTGCTCTTTTGTTTTGTCATTTTCCTGTATTCCACTGTGGCAGGTGAATACAACATGCAAGGTTAAGAGGCTCCAAGGCTAGGTGAAATTCACAGAGCACACATTCAGCTCCAGCCAAGAGCACCACTGTGGCTGCTCTGTTGCTGGGAGGTGGCTGGGTGAAGCCCAGGGAGGACCTCAGGGACACTCCAAATGGCCTGGGCTGATGGTGGAATTGGCAAAAGTCCCTACCAGGCTGCCTGCGAGGTCCCAGGCTACATGGCTAAGTGAAATTTGCTGTGCCTAGAAGGGATAATTTTTTCAGGATGTTTTTAATATTTTTATTTTCATCACTAGTTTTCAATAATTTAATTATAATATACCTTAGAAAACTTCTTTGTATTTACTCAAAGTGAACTTTATTGAATTTTGACATTATTCCATGAAATTGCAAAATTTTAGGTATTTTTTTCTTTTAATACTTTTTCTACACACCTTTCACTCTCATCCTAACACTAATTGCATTATCTTCTGGAGCTTGATATTTTTCCACAGATAACTAAAGATACACTTATCTTTTAGCAGTTTCTCTGTTTCAGTTTAGATAGTTCCAACTGTTTTACTTTTATGTGTTGTTTTTGCTTCCGTTGTGCTTCATTTGCATTCAGGGCCATCCAGTGAAATTTCATTTACATCACTGAATTGTTCAACTCTATAAGTCCTTTTAGGTACTTTTTCATAGATTCTATTTCTCGGTTCATTATTTTTTTTTAAAGCCCTTGAGCATATTTATAATAGTTTTTTTTTTTTTTCGACATCCTTCACTAGTGATACCATCATCCTTTTAGTTCTTAGAGAGCTGCTTCTACTGACTTGTTTTTCTCTTGGGTGTGAGTCATATTTTTCAGCTTCTTGCGCATCTAATCATTTTTATTTGTTGCTAAACATTGAAAATGTTATGTTTTTCAGTGTCTAGATTTGTTGTCTTCTTTTAGAAAATACTGGACCTCAATTTGATATTAGTTAATTTATTCACTACTAATCTTACTTCTTTCAAGGTCTTTTCTCAAGGTTCACTTGAGTGGATCTAGATTATCCACTGTTCTCTGGCTGATAGGCATGGCCTTTCTGAGATCTTTAATCAAAGGATGAGGTGAAAATCTCCCATTTGGGGGTAGTCCTTATAATTATGCAGTTTATACTTTCTGGTAGTTGGGCTAACTGGAGGTCATTCTTTCCAGGTCTGTGGAGTCTCACATTTTTCACATACATCTTAATGTTCAACCAAGACCTTAGAAAGCTATTGCAGATTTCCCTTGGTTTTGGTTTGGGAAATAGTCCCTTTTTTCAGTTGTATAAACAAATGTCTGAACTTGAAGGATATGACTAATATTGACTAGAATCATCAGTACTGTACTCATTTATCAGCTCTCTTCTCTCTAGTGTCTACGTACCTCCAAATTAAAGCTGCCTGAGATCCTCTGTCTCCTCAGCTAAATAAGACATAATGTGATTCTTAGGTGCCCCTTTCCACCCCATTTTGCCTCAAAACTGAAGAGCAATTATGGGGCTTTGCCTGATTGTTTCCCTCTCTTAGGGATTATAATGCTGTTTTGTTGGTTATTTGATATCTAAAAACAGGGATGTCTCTCCTACATTTTGTCCAGTTTCTAGTTGTTTATAATGGAAGGACTAGTCTGATACCAGATACTTCTACATTATTCAAAACAAAATCTAGAGGCACAGTTTTAAAATTCTACTTTAGTTTATATGCTCTTTAATTCTGTGAGTCATAAGGGCCCTCACAAGGTTTTTAGTGACAGCAAGACTTAATGACCATATATGAGATAGCATTTCACAGTACCCTAGAAACATTAATTACATGGTTCTTCTAGAACATCTTGCTAAGTTTTTATGGGAATTTTCTTGATTTAGTTTGGGAAATTTCTTCTTTCTTTAGTTATGTACACAAATGCCTGAACTTGAAGAATTTGACTAATATTGACTAGACTCACTTGTACTGTACTCATTATGAGTGAAGATTAATGTATTCATGAGATTCTAATCACTTGAGCTCTGATATCTTTGTAGTATTAAATACACCCTCTCTCTCAACCCTTGTCAAAACCCATCAACAGAAAAATACAGTTAACTAATTTCACAAATACTACTGACTTGTTTTCAGCCTTCCTTCTATTTCCTTACCTTCCTGGTATACGGTGACTATTTTAGTGCAAACCTCAAATCTTTCAGGATAATGTGGCACTGCTGCTATTTTGTCATTTCTTTATTCATTCAATAAACATGCATAAAGTACTTATAATTTCAGGTAGTTTGACAGTGTCTAGGGATGAAGAATACATTTCTTATTTCAGTGGAAATCAAAAGTTTCATGAGAAGAAAATAATTTATCTGATAATTATATAAATATGTAATTAAAAATATATGTGCTTTAAAGGAAAGGCACAAGGCATTTTCAAGGTATATCACAGTATGTCTGTTTGGGAGCTTCAGAATCAAATGTCAAGAAATAATTGAAAGTACTCCAGGATTTATTAGAGGAAAATATAGAGAAAACAGGAGCAGAGGTAGCTGCAAATATTGATCCAAGTCTGACAGTTTTATAAGGGGAGAGAAAATGAAGAAAGTTTGGATAGAAAACACACTGGAATACAATACAGCTCTGAAAACTCTACCCCAGTATAATGAAGAGCCCCAGAGCAAAAAATGCCTTTAGGTGAATCCTCTGTGGTCACAAAATGGCTGGATCTAGTACCCATGCTGTGTTCAGTTGCTCTTCCAATGCAGTTCCCTTGAAAAAAGATCATAGCAGTGTATTTGCATCGCTGCTGCACAGGCCAACCAGACCTAGCCTAGCAGGTAAGCTAGAGCTTCTAGAGGATATATTTAAAGTAATGTTTAAATGACTACTTCAGTATTTCTTGTGTACTACAATGAAATGACTAGGTGTTCAAGTCATATAATAAAAATATTTCTCAGACCGTCTGCTAAGATAAAAGCAACTGTACTGTGTTTTGTTGGCAGATTCTGTATGTAAAACACTTTGTGCTTTAGACTTATCTTCTTTGAAAGTAATGGAGAGATAAAAAGCAAAGTAAAAAATACTTGGCCAACACTACATCTCACTTTTTTCCAGGTTGTATAATTTGTTTGGGTCAATTTCTGTAAAAGCTAAAATCTTGCCTCTTTCTCATTTCCATGTGGGTGATACTTTAGCATACATACCACTTTAAAAGTATTTATTGGATTCCAACTAAATTACAAGCATGGTTTTATGAACATTCTCTTCTTTTGGTTGATAGAATAATACTAAATAGTAATTTATTTTGAATCTTTTCTATTTTTACTTGCTTCTCTTGACCTCAGCAGATCACAGTTGTAACTTCAAACAGCTACTGTTGTGAGTAGCTTTGATTGTTGAACAGCAGTTATTTAAATATTTATGGTCAATCTGTTCCAAAACAATATTGAAAGCAGCAGTGCACAGTTTAAGAAATACATAAAAATCAATGGGGCAAATTTATGTATCAGAAGAACTACATTTCTAACTAAGTGCCAGATTTTCCATTTATAATTTTTGCAAATGAAACACTTCTGGTACTCATAAATACTGACCTCTCTGAACCTTTCCTCCATGAATTATGATCTTGCAGTAATAAACAGAGAGCAGCATTTGATTTGTAGGCTCAACTATACAAAGCAAGAACTCAATGCTAATGCCTTTGATCATTCTAATTCATTTTAACTGGCCTAGAGGGAGATGATAAAAAGTCTTTTATAACACCATCACCTTCTGTTCTTAGTGCCTAGTCTCTGCCTTGACACATTTTCTCCACAGTAGCTGTACCTAGCATTATGACTGGCACCAGGATGGTATCACTAAATATTTGTTTATAAATCAGGGAATCTGAAGCCAGCATGAAGCACTGTGTAATTTCACCTTCCTGCAAAAGGTCCCATGACAAATGAAGATAATAGAACACCAACCCTCAAACTATTCCATTCTCTCCAGACCCCATTTCACCATCACATCAACATTTACTGTAGATTCCAGAATCTAGATACATGGAATTTCCCATTTAGAAGGCAACTTAGAGATATCATGATCCAGGAATGACAAATGCACTTTATTTTGTTTTCTAAACTTACTAGAAAAAAGTGCTGTTTCCAAAAAGTCATATAAAGGGAGGAAAGGGCATGAGAACTGAGTAGTGACCCTTCCAAATCAATCCTGACAGATGGGCACCACACTCAGCTCAGACACTGCCAAAACAGAAGAGCACTCTTTCAAAGAGGCTCTCTCATGAATGGATGATGGCAAATTGGGCCTCAATATTAGCTGAATCTATGTTTCTGTAACTTCTACACCTTGATTTGAATTCTGCCTTTTGAAGTCACACAAGATAAATTAATTTTTTATTCTATATGATAATACTTCACACATTTGAACACAATTTTTCTGAGCTCCCCTTTCTTTCTGCTAGCCTTCATCCTTTGCCATTGTTTGCATTCTTATCTAGAATGCTTAAAGCTTTCCAGCTGGAGTGTGTGTTTCCTTGTGTGAACATGTATATTTGTGGCGTTCTGGAATATAATTTATCTGAGCCTGAAAGACTTCCTCATATGTGAATGCATACAGTTCTGTCCTTGCTGCCTTCTGACTTATCTTAGGCTTCAGCTCCCCCATAAACACACTAGCCCTACCTTTCCGGTTTGGAGATTATCTGCCTTGATACGATAAGCAACAGAGACGCTGGAGGCTTCTCTCTCACTGTCGTCTGTTAACATGACATCATCTTTCCTAAGCAGCAGGCTTCAAGCTATCTTTTTTTTCCTTCTTGCTCTGAACCTCATTTAGAATGCCTTTTGCCAAATTTAAGAAACATTTTAGTGCATAGGTTATTTACATTGCATCTGCATTTGATACTGTTGATCAATCCCTCTCCCATGAAGCTCTACTCCCTTAGCATCTACGAATTTATTTTCCTTTGAGTTTCTTCTCGTCTTTCTTTGTACTTTGCTAATATACTTCCTCTATGGTGCTCCTCCTGTGCTGCTATAAATGCTTTCTTCATCAAAATTCTGGTCTCAACATAAACTTTTCCTTGACTGAATTTGCACACTTCCATGGTTTTAACCAACACTGTTTTCAAAAGATGCTAAATATTATCTCCAGCTGGACTCTTCCCTAAGGTTAAGACTCTCACATGCTGTTGCTCCCAAGTGACTAACTCTGGACTCAGCATCACCCTCCCACGTCTGTAGCCCATTCCTTCTCATCAACAATGCCTTACCTCAGTGATGAGTATGACTGTCTGCTTGGTCACCCAGATAGAACCACTGGTTTCTCCTTTCTCCATTCTGGTTCACCCATCAGTCACCAAATACTGCTGATTTTACTGCCCACAGTTTTTAACTCCATCTCACTTTCTATTACCCTGCTTCTCTGGGTTAAGCATTTTATCTCTCTAGATTAGAGTTTTTCCATCTAGATTGGGTTTTTCATTTTGTGATGTTTTTCTCATTGTTTTCCTCATGTCTAGTGTATACCCTGCAGCCAGGGCAACCTACCCAAAACATACATCTGGTCATGTCTCTTCCCCACTTAAAAATCCATCAATGTCCTTCATTACCTACAAAAGTTCCAGGGTATGGTATTCAAAGTATTCATGACTTGGTTTACAACTTATTCTACAACATTGTGCTTTCCTTTTTCTTGTCCAGAATTTGTAATCACGTTGAGTGTGTTGGCACACACCTACAGTCCCAGTACTTGGGTGGCTGAGGCAGAAGAATTGAAAGCTTGTGGCAAGTTAGTGACATTCTCTCACAAAATAATTTAAATAAAAAAATGAGCTAGGGATGTAACTGGCTTAGCATGTACAAGGTTCCTGAGTTTGATCCTTGGTACCAGAAAGAAGGGAAAGAGAAAGAGAAGAAGAAAGAGAAACCAGAAAGAGACAGAGAGAGAGAGAGAGCAACAAAAAGATGTGATTTGTCTAGATGCTTGTGAAGTCCAACATATCTCATCCTCTATCAGGCCTTCTTGTCTTTATTTATAATGTTTCCTGCTTAGATGAAATGCCTATTTGCTCTTCTTTTGATTAACTTTCACTCTATTAATTTAACACAGCAATCATCTTCTCTAGGAAATATTTTTTCAAGAAGTACAAAAGGACAAGCTATTCTCCCTCTGTGCACCCTCTCCCATCCCTCTGTGCATATCGACTCCACAGGGTGTCTCTACATGTGACCAGTGGTGAAGACTGTGTCTTCTTGAACCTTACCTTTATTTGTTCACTTCCTTCCTTGCCCTTATGTTTTCTTGGGCTTAGTTTGGAAAACTTTAGGTCGATATATAACTAATATGCTCTTTTGTACACTTGGAAATATAAGAACACTTAATGAGAGTGGGCTTCAAATTCTATGCTAACAATATCTGAGGAGCTCAAACAAAGTCAGATAAAATGGGTTTACTTTCTAGAAGGTGATTGTCAAGAAAAAAAGTCACTGACTGTCCTTTTAGCAAATATCTTTGCTTTAACTTAGAGGACAAGGTATTGATCTGGATTCCCAAATTTATTCAAAAGCTACTTACTGAAAACCTATGTATATTTAGAGGTAAATTAGACATTTTTTTTTTTGCTTGCAAGAACTCACAGTGTAGCAGAAAAATAACATTATTGTATTTCAAAGAAGGAATTATGTTGGTGATAGTGATAACAGTTACCATTTATTAAGAAAATCAGAATTACTTTCATTATCTCATTTAACCTCATAATCATAGTCTAGGTAAGCTATTACTATCCCCATCTTATGTTGATCAAACCAAGATTGCAAGTAAAAATATGTAACTCCACACCCTGCTCTGGAGTTCTGTGATGTGAGATGGGAGAGAGGTCTGCCAACAGTGAGACTCAGAGAACAGAGACAGATGGCTTCCTACTGGAGGAAGCAGAGTAGGCTCCAGCAAGGGGATGGCATTTGGCCCATAGATTGAAAGATGAGTGAAACTTGGACCTCTAGAGAATAAAGGATAAGTCGGTATAGGCCCAGAGGTGAGAAAGTGTATCCAGTGCAAAGCCAAGAAGATAAGTTTGGAAAGAGCCAAAGAATAACGAGAAAGCAAGTTGAAACAATAGTAGGAAGTACATGCTACTCTAATGGAGTTATGTGAATGTCCTTCTGAAGACATAAAAGCACTTCCTATGTGAATAACACTGTTTTATGTACTAGGACAACACTAGTGAGCACAACAGACAACAAAAATACTTAATTCTTCCCTTGTGGAGCTCTTCTGGTTAAAGGGGACATAGCATTAAATAAACAACATGTATGTATGCATGTATAGTTATATATAGGTCATTTGCTATTTATTTACGTGGTGTGTTAGAAGATAATTTTGCAGATAAAAGTTAAGCAGTGGAAGAAGATGGAGAGTTCCAAGGTCAGAATAGAAAGCCATTGACAATTTTAAAGAGGGTTAGGAGAAAGTCTCACCGAAAAACTGACATATGCACAAAGACATGAAGTGAGAAATGAGCCTTGTGAACACTGGATGTGCACACCCCAGACCCAGGAGAACACCGTCAAGGCCATGAGTGTGCCTCACCTCTTCATATGTAAAATACAGCGAATAGGCCAGCTGGCTGGTGTGGGTCGAGAAGGGCAGCACACAGAAAGGCTGTAGCCTTCGAAAGAAGGTCACAGAAAGGGCCACAACGGAGACACTGGATTTGTTGTAGCTGAAATGTGTGGCTGCTGGAGTGTTTTGAGCAGAGAAGCAGCAAAGTCTGTTTCCAAAGGATGACTCTGGGTTCGGCCTGGGGTGTATTGGACAGGACAGGAGCATCATCAAGAGTTCTAGTTGTGAAACCAGCAAAGTTGCAGATGCTGGTGGCACAGTATGGAGGACACCATGGGGTTGACGGGTAGAGGTCAGATGTGCTGATGAGCTGCATGTGGAGTCAGTGTGAGAGAAACAGAAGAATCTAGGCAACTCCAAATAGTATGTGGACTCAATAATGACTGCTTTTTTGCTTTTACGGATTCTAGGCTTGTGTTTATGAATCTGTGCTTTTTATATACTGCATGTATAGCTCTTTTATATCAGGCTAAGGCTACAACAATTGGAATTTCCTATGAATGAATGTTCCTGTAAAGTGTGTGCTTATGAATATATACTCAATATGCTGCTTTTCATTAAGATTTTTAACCTTGCAAAAGGCATTCTCATCTTGTTTTATACTCATATTTGTGTGGTAGGATGATCATACTGAGTATTGTTTAAATGCACAGTTATTTCTAAATTTAGTATCTTGAGCCACAAATGTGTGGGTTCACACACACACACACACACACACACTTCAGAAAAGGAATAACTACTTTAACAATAATTTCATACTTGGAGTAGTTTTTACTTTGGTAGACTTATCTACATATGCCAAATATTTGGATATAGTCTAAAAAGATTATTTGTGCCATATTAAAATAAATTGGAAACATGTGAATTACTATGTTGAGGATTTCAGATATTCTAAAATATTTAGTACAGCTCACAAGTCCAAAAAATTCTGTTTTTTCATCATACATCTATGTAAAAGTTGGATGTAAATATCTCTCTACTACCAGTTTTAATTTTTCCTTTTCCCTCATTATCCTTTCTCATTATTCCTTTAAAAACATACACAGTGTCAAGTCGTAGGTTAAATTTAAGAAATTCAAGACAAATAACAAACTTTATCTGCCATAAAGGAAACATAAATTATCTAAGGATCCACCGTCAATCATGTTATATTAAGATTCTAAGTGTCTTACAACACATGTAAATAAAAAAGGAAAAACTAAATGGAGATGAGACTAAAATGAATTATTAGGAAAATGATATGAAGCCAGGAATGGAATCAGTCTAAAAAATGCAACTCAAGACACTCTAACAATGTTTATTCAGACCTTTCTCCCAGCTAGGGCAAAGAGGAAAACAATACAGGATTCACAGTTATCAACAAGATTAATTTTTTTTTTTTTTTTTTGCAGCACCGGGGATTGAACTCACAACCTCGCACTTGCCAGGCAGGCACTTAGGCTGCTGAGCTAGATCCCTGGCCCTTGTGTTTTTGAGACAGGGTCTCACTATGCTGTTCAGGCTGGCCTTGAGCTCACTTTGTAGCCCAGGCTGAACAAGATTAAATTTCACCAGCGATGTAGAATGAGTACATTTGTTCCTGATCCACAATTATGAGTACAATTTCTCCAGTGAGTAATAAAGGCATATGGCAGATTTTCCCTAAGAGTTTTCAAACAGTAATGTAGCAATGAGTTTTATAGGGCTCATTCTCATAATATCTCTTTGTTTAGCACAATTAAAACATAAATCAGTAAAGAGGTACCAGCAGTATGATCTAAGGATGACTCATAGGTATGGCTTTCACACTGATGCTTTTATTAAGAATTTAGCAACAGAAAGATCAACTCTGACCAGAAACTAGAGTTCTATTTTTGGGGGATGCTGATTAAACTTTGGCAATCAACCAAAATTGTTTTGACACTCAATCAAACAGAAACTAGTACTGAGCTCCTTTATGCACAGCTTATCAAGGATGATGTGTAGGGATACCTCCCACACAAATTGCAAGGTATGTTCCAACAGACACTGAAAATAATAACCACACAAACCAGGAAGTGTGAGGGTCCCAGCGGGCTTCTTGAAGGAGGTGATTCTTGAGCCAGACCTCAGTGAATATCATTTTGATATAAATAATCAAGGAAGGCCATTTCATGTGGACGAACAGCTGGATCTATGCAGGAAGTCATGGGTCACATAGTATATTGACAAACAGTGAAAAGTCTGGTTAGGACCAGTGGTGAACAGTGGCAGGCATGAGTTGGGAAAAAGAGACTCAAAGGTAAATGTTTCTAAATGACCTTGATGTGACTGGGTTTCCTCCTCTGAAAACCTCTCCTTTGATTTCCCCCAATTCTCTAAAGAAACTGTATCCCTGAGCCTAAAAAATCCGTGAATTTAAGAGTATGAATTTATTACCCAATATGACAACTATTCACTGCATTTAACAAAACCACAATTTTCTTCTCAGTATCTATTAATATCATTCCCCTCTTTTATAAATATTTGTGTCCTACCACATAAATTTGAGTATTTATTGCCCTCTTTGGGAAATACTAGTTAAATACTTCATTTATGTTCAATAAATAATGAGCAGTGATTTATCTTTTTTCTTGCTATTTCTAAAGACTTTTTTAAGATGCTATATTTCATTAAACTATTCTTATAGGCTGTGTCTTTGGAGGAGAGGAAATGCAAAACCAAAAGGAGTAAGTTAGAAAATCAGGAAAAAGAAGTCACATGACTTAAGTAATACATAACCTTACAGTGAATAAAGGTTTCTTTTGGGTCTCATAGAAGTCAGAATAAACCTAATCAGAAGGGAATCAAGAGGTGTTTAAACCAAGAGGCAATTGTTTAAGCTCATGTGTCATTTTATTTCACTTAACATTATGGCTTCAAGGAGCATAGATTTTTCTACAAATGACTAAGCTTACCTTTCTTTATGGAAGAGTAGTACCTTGGTGTGTAAAAACACCACACTTTATCCATTCATCTATTGATGGACGTCTAGGCTGCCTCCAAAATTTAGCTTTTATGAATTGTGCTGCTATAAATATGGATATTCATAGAACCTTTATCACTGTAGTATGATGTCTTTAAATCTTTTGAGAACATACCTGGAATGGTATCAGATGAATCAAATGGAATTTCTAGTTTTAGTTTTTTGAGGAATCTCCATACTGATTTAGTGGTTGTACTAGTTTACATTCCCACCAACAATGTAAGAGGGTTCCTTTTTCCCTGTAACCTCTCCAGCATTTGCTATTGGTTGATTTCTTGATGATAGCTGTTCTTTGTGGAGTAAGATGGAATCTCAGTGTTGTTTTAATTTGTGTATCTCTAGTGGTCAGTGATATAGAACATTTTTCTGTGTATTTATTGGCCATTTGTACTTCTTTTTCTGTGAAGTGTCTGTTCATTTCAGTTGACAATTTTTCTCATATGAGAAATACAAAGTATAACTAAAGAGAAAAATAATGGTAATCAGAAGTATAGAGATAGATCTTTTTCAAATGTGAAGGACATCAAGAAATGGAAGGAGAGAAAGAAGAAAAGGGATGAAAAAAAGAATTGAGATGTACACATACCAGTTCCCCATCAGAAATACAATCATTATGTACTGCAAACATATCTAATGAAAATAAATTAATTTTTTTTAAAAAAAAAAAAGAAACAATTGATGGTGCTGACTGCTGAAAATATTTAGCCCACACTCTTTTATGTGTACTGTTTCAATCTATTACTATAAGCCTATATAATTAGTAATACCATTCTTTTTTTTTTTTTTTTTTGCGGCACCGGGGATGGAACTCACGACCTTGCGCTTGCTGGGCAGGCGCTTAGACCGCTGAGCTGGATCCCCAGCCCTAGTAATACCATTCTTTTTACTTCACAAATAAGGAAAAACAGAGGTCCAGTGAGAGTTGGCAACTTCACCTAGGCTACAAAGCTTATAAAGAGCGGGGTGTGTTACATTGGCATGAAGGAGGGAAATGACTCCAGAGTGCCTTTGCTTTCCCACCGCCCCTGCTGCCTCTCTGATGAAACGTTCATCAGACACTAAGAAATCATTTAGTCCGGTGCTTGTCTGTGTGTGGTCCATGGCTAGCAAGAATCAGAGATAAGTGAATGAAGCACTCAGCTTATCTGTAAGATTTGAAGCCCCCCACCCTGAAATGAATAAAAGTAAATGATATTTTAATGCATTATTTAGGGGAAAAGTTTATGATGAACTAAATTATCAACTTTTCAACAAATAGATCCTTGTTTTAAATTAGCATCCTGAGTTTCCTCCTCTGGTTAATGGTACTTTCATCCAGCCCTAGTGTCAGGGTCAGTAGCATCCCTCGGGGACTTTTGTGGCTAGCAGATTCTCATCCCAGATCTAGTCAGTCAGACACTGAGACCCAGCAATCTGTTGTAGAACCAGGCCTCCATGTGATGCGGATGAGAACCTCCAGGGGAATTCGATACCTTCATCTGACAGACAGGGAAGGGACCTGAGATGTCTCTGGCAGTTCGGATCCTTTCTTCTCTACTTAATGCCCCGGTTCTATTGACCAGATACAGCTGGCTATTTCCTAATCAATACTGTGTCATATTTCCTGGGGACTGGCTTGTTTCTGAGAGATAACTCAATTTGCTTGTGAAGATCATGATCTCTTTTCTGGTGACCTCTTTTTTTTTTTCTGGTGATCTCTTTTCTATGTTCAAATAGAGGATTAGCGCAAATTTTCCCGAAGATTGCTTTCAGCAGTGATTTTTCAACCTTGGTTTTATATTAGAATCACCAGAACTTGTAAATAGTACCAATACTCAGATCTCACCCCAGTCAAGTAAAACAAAAACTCTGGGGATAAAACTTGAATATTTTTTTCTCTCCTGGGTGATTATAACGTGGATTGAGAACAACTATGTGACAAGATATGGGGTTGATCTGGCACAACAGCCACTATCACTGTCCACTTACCCTACGCTAGACATCGTTCTAACCACCAGCCATCCTTGGCATCATTTTCCATGTACGTGTGTGGCTATTTGATCCATATATTTATTTGGCAGTAGAATTTGTAAGGGCAGGCCCACATCTTCTTTTGGTTGGCATGAAGTCCACAATGGTTAGATAGTACTTAGAACATGATAAATATTTAATAAAAATTTGCTCAATGAGTAAGTGCCTAGAAACTATGTCAACACAATGAATAATTTTATGGGCCTGAGAGATTGTGTAGGAAAGATCTCACAACCAGGGACTGACTTTTTAATCGAGGTTCTTATACTTTCTGGCCCTGGTACCTTTTGAAAAGCCTTTCATTGCTGGCTGTTTTGACCCTAGGAATGGCAATTTTTAAGCTAGGGTTTCTTGAATTGCTCAGGTTCAGTGTATGATGGGGGAGGGTGTAAAATTAAGTCCATTTTCATATATTTATAGGTAGTATTTATTTTGAAGGGAGCATTTATTGCCTAAAAGAAAATAAATTAGTTTAAAAATCACTGACTGCAAGATGCCTAAGACCCCTTCTAGCTACACATTTCTGCAACAGCGGATGCTTTCCAAAAGAGACCTGACTCAGAATTACGAGAGAACTGAAAACAGCTGGCATGGTCAGGTCGCTTTCTAGAAAGCTGCAAATGTGCTTGCAAATACAGGTGGGCTTTTCTGGAAAAGCTTTGTAGAAATGAAGCCCACATGTTTCATCTGCCCAAGTATAACATGGTGACAGACAGACTGAGTCACTCACTTCCTGGGCTGGCAATTTACTAGGCTTCCTAGATAATCAGGCTCAATTAAGAGTATTGATTGCCCATTCATTCCTAAAGGAGCGGTCCAGATTCCTAGCAACAAAGGTGATTGAAGTACCTGGATAGTTATTTTCATTGCATGCTCACTTCTCTCTGAAAGAGCCTCCACCTGCTGAAATTCACCTCAGGTTGTTAGTTTTTAGGTAAAGCACAAGGACAACACAAAATTTTCTTTTCGCGTTCATTAAAACGGCCATTCCTGGAATTTGGTGGAATTTCCCTGAGGCGTTTGCATAGGGTATGCCAAGTTAAAGGGAAATAAAAGCTATTTTCTGTAGTAATGGTTTTGCCTGGAGCCTGGGCCACTACAAGAGGACCAGAAAGGAGGTAGAGACAGAGATAGACTCCCTCTCCATTTCCCTATGAACAACCCAATTATCTGTTATACATTTGGGGTTTCAGTTTAGATTTCATTTAAATCAAAGGCTACATAGCTTTTTTAAAAAGTGAAAGAGTAGATCTTGGAACCTATGCATTTAGATGTTGGTAATAAAAATCCAGCACTTCTATTGCCTTAATAACCTGATTTTTTTTTTTAGACCTTAGGCTCCTGGGTAATTTCTTCCTTTTTCCATAGAAATGTTACTAGGTTTCATGAAAGTGTCTACTTTATTCATAAAAGTTAGAGTCCATACATTCTAAAAATTTATCACATCACTAAGTCTGCCTTCAGCTCAAAATAATGAATATGTTCATGCATTATTTAAGAGTATTAATGCGTTTTGTTTCCTTTTTGCTCCATTTTTTAGTTTATTGGTTCTCAGTGTTAGCATGCATCAGAAACACCTACAGGGTTAGTCAAACAGGGATTGCTGGGCCTCACACACAGGGTTTCTGATTTAGTAGGTCCTGAGTAGGGCCCAAGAAGTTGCATTTCTGATGAGTCTAGCAGTTATGTTAATATTGCCGCCGCACATTTAATTTAAAAGGGCAAATGAAATGAGGTTATCAAATGTGTAAGGCATGGGCGAAAGGCCTCATCCAAGGATACTGTACTTACACAGTCTCGCCCACAAGTGCCTGTCTGAGGGGTTGAACATCCTGAGAGATGATCTATGGGCTGCTGCAGTAGATACAAGTGAGTAGCTTCACCAGGAGTCAGAGTAGAGTGGCTGCGGAAAAAGACTGAGGTCCAGAGAGCTCTTTTGACTCCAAGTTACCCTTCCTCTTCAGAACTACCTCCATGGATGTGTCTTGAAACCCCACATTACTACTAGGTTTCCTTGTGAGGCACCACGCCTTGTTTAAAGAATCATACATGGTGAGAAGTTGGGAATGGCCCAAAAGTTTAACAACTTACTGCATTTGGTCCTGGAAGACAGTGTTGGAAAATCTAGAACTTTAGTGGTGGGTGCAATGCTATGTTCCAGTCTTGGAATTTTAAAAATTAGGAATGGAATTTCAAGGAGGTTAAGTGATTTATTTTTTCCCCTCAAGATTGTAAACCAGTCTGCTTAAAGAGCAGAAAAAAATAAGTTGGGACTATTAAAATAGGGCAGGTCTGAAGCAGAAATGCTGGGGATCCAGGAGGGCCCGGGAGCATGAGTCTTTGTGAGAAAGTAAAGTGAAGAGATGGACAGAATGGGACAGGGTGTGGACCTTTGGTAAGTTACCCACTACAACTTTCTCATCTTAAAATAAAAATATTCCCCATCGAAGACTAAACTCAAATTTTCCTCTATAAAAGTGCCCTTTAACCTACCAGTTAAAATTGATTTCTTCCTCTGTTTGATGAACTGAGAACATTTTTACTTGTGAATCTGACATAGGCTTAGCTTAATTAATATCCATATCAGTCTGTGTTTAAAATTACATTCTACTGTCACCATTTAGAAAAATAACTAAGAGTGTTTTTTCTAATTTCAGTGATTTCTGTCCACTCACCAAAACTTGTCATTGAGAGTCTTCATTCTTTTTTATAATTAAAGATTGAGATTTGAATCCATTCTCACCATAAATTGAATATATTTTTCACAATTTATATTACTGATTTTAAGAGCTTAAGGGAGTTCTAGTATATCCAACAATAACAAATTCTTCCTGCAATCACTAAAAAATTCAGAAGGGGAATCTTTCTCTCCAGTGCACCTGCCTACCCTATTTCATGCTCATGATTCCTCCCATTTGGCCTGATCTGGCTTTGGTTCTGCCATTGGGATACTCAGTTTCTTTTATGTCCTGGAGCTCAGAGTCTTGCTCACTAGATTGGAAACTGCACTGCATTTACCTGAGTTTTCAAAACATGATCCCTGACATGCAGTAGCTATGCAAGAAATGATGAAGTTGTACTTCTGATAAGGGAGGTAGGTGAATACCAAAGATAGGCTTTATTTTTACAGGGCTTTTTTT
>RJWT010004723.1:0-32662 GCA_004365215.1 Cuniculus paca
AGAGACTGTTTACTCTGCTGCTTACTGTTCTGCCATCTTTAGCTCCTCAGATCTATTTTTCTATCTAGAAGGTATTTATAAAAATTAACTAGCCTCCTATCCTATGGGTTTTCTCTAGAAAACTCTTAGTACCACAGCAAAGCAAACAAATTTTTTATGTGTAATTTTTTATTGAGAATGGGCAAGAGATAAGGTTTGTAGAAAGCTGTTGAAAGGGATTTTTTTAGGATCCTAGACTAGTACATCTTCTCTCCTCCGACAGACAAGGGATATTATAATTTACATCTAAAGTATCTCCCCAAAAGTCTGTGTTTGGAAGGTGATTGGATTATGTGGGCCTTCTTAATCAGTGACTGTGTCCATTAATGAGTTCAGTAGCTAAATGTGCTGTTACTTGGGCCCTTTGGGGGCATGACATGGAAACATGTATTCTTGTTCCTAGCTCCACCTTTCACTGTTTCCTGGCTTTCAAGGGTTGACCAGTTTCTCTCTGCCATACCCTTCTACCATGCTGCTTCAACCTTGGAGCTAGTCTTTATGGACTGAAATCATGAGCCAAAACAAAACTTTCCTCTTTTAAGTTGAAATTGTCAGGTATTTTGTCTCAGTAATGAGAAAGTGACTAAGACAGTGGATGATGTAGTCTTTTGATTATTGATTTCACAGTTCAGCTTAATTGTCAATTTGATTGGCCCGGGACCCACCTAGGGAATTAAAAACACACTTATGTCTGGGTGTATCATAGATGAGCACATGTCTGCTCTTTGGCCTCTTCCTCTTTGGTGCTATCCCCTTCTGTATTTCTCTTCCTCCTCCTCCTCCTTCTCCTCCTGCTCCTCCTGCTCCTCCTCCTCCTCTTCCGCCTTCTTCTCCTCCTCTTCCCAGCCCTTTTATTTTGACATAGGATCTCGCAAAATTACCCAGGAAGAACTCAAAATGACAATTCTCCTGCCTCAGCCTCCCTAGATTGCTGGGATTATAAATGTGTGCCACCATGCCCAGCAAGATACCTGTTTCATAGAGTTCTGGGACTAGAAGGTCCATGATTAAAGCACCATAGATTTCATATCTGGTAAAGTTCATCCTTCTGATTCAAGATGGAGCCTTCTTGTGTCTTTACATGCTGGAAGAGATGTGAGAAGATCTGTAGGCTCTTTTAGAAGAGTAGTGTGCTCCCAATTATGAGGGCTTCATCCCCATAACCTAATCACCTCCCTAAAGACCCCAAATCTGCATACCCAACACTATAGGGGTGAGAATTTCAACATATGAATTTTGGGCTTACACAAACATTCAGCCAGTGACACAGGCCAGATAAAACTATATCTGAAAACATGACATCTCAGTTATTTTTTTCATTGCTTTAAGGAAATAACTGAGGCAGGCTGGTTTATTTATTTAATTTTTTAAAGTTAATTTTGACTCACAGTTCTGGAGTTCTGAGATCTGGGGGCCTGATCTGGTGACTTGGGAGAGTTCTGATGTGGTGCTGCATATCCCATGGCAAGGACAGGGTGTGCATGTGTCTATGCTTGTGTGCCTGGTTTCTGTCTTTCTTTTCATAAAGCCACAGCATTCAGTCATGGGTCTGCTTAGTGATCTTCTTTAAACCTAGTCACTTTCCAAAGGCCTCACCTCTAAGCAGCACAATTGAATGAAGTTTTTACTGTCCTAATACAGTGAACATGTAACTTTGGGAATTAAAGTATTGCATAAATTTTGGGGGCAGGGTCAAACATATTTAACCCATAGCACTTTGTTTCCTTTGTTTGCTATTGTGTGTATTAGTACAGAGTTGATGTATACCTCAGAGATATATTTTGAACTCTGAAAAATTCCTTCATTTTTCTTCCTTCCTTCCTTCCTTCCTCCCTTCCTCACTTTTTTCTGTCCCTCCCTCTCTTTTTCTTCCTCTTCGTTTTTCCAAGCTGCTTACTTATGAGATCTCTACTTCTGTATGCCCACATCTGCTTTATTATGTGTGACTCAACTGACTTATTGTGACCAGAGAATATTATTTAGGATTCCAGCTCCTTTTTTTGTAAAGTTTCCAGTCTTATACTCCTTGAGCTTGACCAAATTCACTATACGGTCTACAAGGTTTATGCGAAACTCTCAAATTACTTCTTCCTCTACTTTGCTTGGAATATCTGTTGCTCTGAGTATTGGGGAACATTTATAAAATGCAGAGTGTCTTAGCATTTCAAGTGTGTTTTTTCTCTTACAGAAGGCAACTTTCTGTAAATCTGAGGAATGTGTTGGGAAGAATGCTGCCCCATCCAAAAATGTTCATGTTAAAATCTCTGGAACCTGTGAATGAGTGTTAACTCGTGGCAAAAGGGACTTTTCTGGTGGGATTAAATTAAGGACCTTCATTATGGGAAGAATATACTGGATTGTTCTGGTGGTCTTAATGTGTTTACAGGTGTCTTTATAAGTATAAAAGGGTGGCAAGAGACAGAGTCAGAGGAGTTGCAATGTTGGATGCAGATGTTGGAGTGATATGATTGATGACTTTGAAAAAGGAAAGGAGCAACAGTTATGAAATGAGGGTGACATATAGAAACTAGAAAAGGCAAGAAATGGATGCTCTTCTTGACCCTGTAAAAGGACCCAGTACCACAGCCCTGCCATGGCTGAGTTTTAGCTCTACGAGATACCTTTTGGATATTTGACTCCCGGAATTTAAGAAAATAAATTTATATTGCTTTATATAATTTCATTTATTATAATTTGTCACAGTTATAATTGAAAATGAATACAGGTATGAAGCTGAGGAAACCATAAAATGCTGAGACTTTTGAAATCAATCTTCAACTCATATTCTAGACTTATATTGCTGCCAGAATCCCAAACTGATAACTACTTTATGCATTCACTATTCCCAGGTTTTCAGAGCATAATTATACTACACCGGTGTTCATGCAAACATACTTTCACTTGAAATAGTTTTTGAGTTCATGTGGTTGCCTCCAACAAGCTTCAAGTCTTTGGCAGGTACATGTAGTTTATGAATCCTGCTTTAGCAATGAACACTACAGTGCTCTAAATCACAATCAGTTAGCTTAATCAGGAACTGAGGGGTCCATCTCTGGTGTCAAAGCTGCTGGTTGTTAAGCCTTGGCGACATCATTACATATTTTTCATCCTAATACATCTCATATTCATCATAGGTTATTAGAAGTAATGTTTTTAGTTAAAGCCACATTCGCTGTTCACATATAAACCTGTTGGATCTTGCTTTGGTTTACCATGGGGCTGTTTTGACTGGTCACATAAGGAAAGAAGGAAGCAAAAGATTTGAAACAATATGGGTGATTATATTTTTCTAGTATCTGTGAAACCATCTGCTCCTATATATGATTACTGTAAATAATATTTTTGCAAAGGTATTTTTAAATATCCCCAAAATAGGCTTTCCTTTTAGTTTGTTTTGTTTGGAAATTATGTTCCTTGACTTTATTCCATTCTTTTGGTATTTTTCAGTTACTCACTTCTGTCTTACATGTCTCCTCCCTTGCCAGTTCAGAAACTAGTGCAAATGATTGAAAAATAATAAGAGTAAGAGGCAGGTAGCAGGGAGGAGAAGCACTTTATGGAAACAGTGTCACCGTTGGAGAGAATCGGTGAATGAATTTTCATATGCCTTTTGGTTTTTGTGAATGAGCTCTGTGTGTTGCAGTTGTTAAGTATTGAAATTATACTTCTGCTCACCTCTAAAAGAACAAAACAAATGCTCTGCAGCCTTCACCTCTTTTCCATGTTAACTGGATTCAGATGTGCACCGTGTTTTGTGCCTTCACTGCACAAGCAGTTTTGCTAGAGGTCGCTCAGAGCACTCTAGATGGTTCACTGCTGCAGTATAGACATTTTGACCATCCTATGGTTTTTGGTTCACATAGACTCTTCCAGTGCCTGTCTCTTCTAACTGAGCCCTGCCTACTAACAGTTCATGCTACTCTGAACTCATCAATGGTTTAATACACTTATGATCATATCACCCCTATGAGCCAGTCACATTCCAAAAGCCCTACCTCAACACATGAACCTTTAGGGAGACATTTAAAAAACATCTAAACCAATAGTCTGTCAAGTCTGATTTTGCATAAAATATGTGCCCAAACTATGTGAGGTTCAATAATGTTCATTTTGTCATTTAGTCTTTGTAGTAATTTTTAGCAGGAGGTGAAAAATCCTCCTTCTTTAGAGGTGAAGAATATGAGGCTCCAAGATTCAACAAAGTAATACAATTTTTGATCCTAAGTTATCAACAACTAAATTCTTACTCCTTTTATAATACCAATTTTCGTATTATTGCCAATTTACTAATAGCTAGTATTTGTTAAATGACTTGTGGGCTAGGTGTTGGAACTTGTTCTTTATTTACACTCACTCATCTAATCAGCAAATATATGAGCTATTATTAATCTCTCATTTAAAGAGGAAGACAGTGAGTTTGTATTTAAGTAGTTATTCAAAGTTCTGCCGCTGAAAGTATAGAATCAGTAATTATACATTGCGCTACATTACCCACATACTTGAACCCTTGCTTGTGATAAGCCATTGAAGGCAATGTGCTGCCTAAAGACAGCCATAACTAATTTTAATGAGTAATGCAGTTTGGTTTAATTGATTTATACCGTAATGTTTTGGTTACTTTTTAAGATTACTTGGGTATATGTGTTGAACTGCAACAGCAAATTATGAGAGGGAAACAGTGGTTCTGAGCTCTCTCTTTTGAGTTACATAAGTACAAATTGAGCATCTCTGATCCTTGACTGGAGAATCTGAAATCCAAAAGAGTCTGAAAACTGAAAGTTTTAAGGACCAATAGGATGCCCAAAATATTTTGCATTTTGAAGCACAGCAGATTTTGGTTTTTAGAGTAGGTGTTTCCAACTGGAAAAGTTTATGCAAATACTGAGAACAGTTCTAAAAACTTCAAAATCTGAAACACCTCTAAGCAATTCTTCTAACCATAAGGGATACTCAACCTGTATTTGGAACTAAAAAATATAGTAGTATCAGATATGAACAACGCTTAGTTTCTTTCTCCAGCAAATATGGGAAGAAAGTTAGAGGGCATGGAAGGGAACTGATACCTGCCTCTTAGGCCTTCAAGATTTACACATCTGTCACAGCTATAATGGGAGCTCTGGGATTTTTTTTGCAGTCTGGTATTATACCCTTCTGCCTTAAAATTATTCTACCACTTCTAGATCACTAAAATATGAGTTACTTTTATCTGAAAACTTTTACATACACAAGATAATTCAGTGAAATTTATGGCATCTTATGGTTTATGTCTAAGACTTTTTGGATTTCCAAGAGACTCTCTCAGGATAGTTAGAGAGTAACCTGGCTAAAACTGCTCTTATTGTAGAAAATTAATCAGCCTCGGCTAGGCACAGGAAAGGGTCCAAGGTAGGAGGAAAAGGTGATTGTGAGATTGTGTGAAATTTGTCTTCTTATGTTATTCAACTCTTCCTGCACAGTGACATGTGTGATTGAGATCTGACTTGTGGTATCCTCATCCTTCTGGCCCCATATCCTCATGTTAAGATTTTTATTTTCTGAGACAAGGATCTTACTGTGCAAGCTAACTTCTTACAAGGAATATAAATATTATGTACTGCAACTATGTACTAAGAAAAAAATGAAAAGAAAGAGAGAGAGACAGAGAGAGGAAGGAAGGAAAGAAGGAAGGAAGAGAGAGAGAGAGGGAGGGAGGGTAGATCAACGTATATTTTCCCTGGAGAGAATTTGCCAATGCTGGAACCACCTTGTACCTATCAAATTTATTTTAGGTATGTACATAGATGTAAATGATTATACCCTCCGCTCTCCCTTAGGAAAGTACTACTTGTTAAAACAGTTTGGTGAATGTCTCAGGAGAGTAGCTGTGCATGGGGGAGCTTATCTCCGGTGCTCTGCACTTGTTCATAAAGTTCTCTCGAAGAGAGTGGTTTTCATCCTTACAGCCTCCTTTATCATTGGGAAATAAAATAGCAGGAGGGTGAAGAGTGCTTGTGATCCACAACGAAAATCTCTGTTCTCATGTCACTTTATCAAATTAGTTCTGGTGGCATTTTGTTTTCCCCTGGAAATAAATCACTGTTAAGCAATTCTTTATAAAACAGACCTCACATTTATCACACAATGGTGATCTGAACCCTAGGAGGGAGTTTAAGGTATGGTTGGTCATTGCTGGCCTAGAAACTCAGGCCTTGTCACATTGCATTGTTCTTTTACTCCCTGTGTTCACATTAATCCTTCAGAGCTGAAACTGGTGGCTTTGCCATTTAGAGGTTGGAAAATAATCATACAGAACTTTAGAGAGTAACAAAGTGATGTGGAGCTGTTAATTTTTTCAGGTTCACAGAGAGTGACAAAGTGCCTAGGAAGGGGCAGACAAGTTGGAGAATATCGAATAATTATAAAACATCCTCAAAACTTTAGCTTTTGTGATTCCTGTATTTCACTCTCAGTTTAATTATTATGGTATAAATTAATCTAACCAACCATTAAACATACACAGTTTCAGTCACATTTGTTGAACATTTTCTGAGAGCTGGGACTTCTTGCTTAGCACTCCACATAAAGTTTCTTATTATTTTTCTTATAAAATATGGTGAGTGTTATGGTCATTCTCTTTTTCAACATAGTATATTTGTAGATTGGAAAGCTTAATTTGGCCTGAGAGATCTTTCTCAGTCCGAGCTTCCATCTGTTATTTCCCATCTCAAGGGCATTTACTGGCTCCCTGTTATCCTTCAAATTCTTCACAGACTTCTCAGCCTGAATTTTGGCCTTTGTGATACAGTCCTAGCTCAACTTACTGCTCTAGTCAGACAAGGTGGAATGTGTCCCCTCAAATGGATTTCATGATTGCTGGTCTCTGTGTGTTTCCTTATGTGGTGCTCTCTTCTGTAAAACCTGTCTGTTAGTCGCCCTCTATTCATTAAAAACTCTGCTTTCAAATTCCACATCAGAGCAGCAAGAGTTTCATGGCAACTCTTCTAATTGATTCTGCTTTCACTCCCACATAGCTTGATTTATTTGAGTCTTGCTCCTAATGGCTTCTTATTTCCTGTCTTGAGGCATATATAGTCCATCTCAATTTGGGAATATTTTATACCTCCCGTCCAACTGATTTGTGGTGGAACTTTGTCCTTGAAGATAATTTAGAAAAATCATAGTAGGATCAATTTAAATTCTGTAATTCTGGCCCTAAGTTTACGCTGTTTTTGGGGCGTGGTAGGATAATTTTATCCAGTTCATATAAATATTAAATGGTTGTTCAAAAAAGTAGTGAGACTAATTGTTATTTTATGTTTCACCTTTCAACATTGTTTCTTGTCTATTACAGTGGGATAAAATTATCCAGTTTGTATAAATCTTATGAGGCTTGATAAATGGGCTTAATAATTATCCTATGATGATGAAATTAAATGAGTCACTGAATGTTAATGTGTCTCTCCTTCCATATAACTGAGTGCCTTGGGACAGCTCCAATGTATGGCATTCATATTATATCATAATATGTTAATAAACTGGATTAGAGACAAGCAAGGACAAATGTTTTCTATGAAATGTACATTTAAAATTTTTAACATTTAGATGGATTACCTTTAGAAAATAATACCCCCTTCCTCCCAATGTGTGTGTGTGTTTGTGTATGTGTTTATATATGACATCTATTGAGTCTTTTAATTCTCTTACTGCAATCTCAAATACTAGAGTATTGTTGTTTTTCCTTAATTGAGTGGAATCATGTGTATTTTATTGATTTGGCACTAATCTGAGAGATTTGTTTTTGTGGTTTAGAGCAAACCAGTAAAAAATTATGGTGTATTAAACTGTTTGGTCAGTTATTACATAATTTTATTGTTTCAGAAGTGTTCCGTCTTCCTTATGGTGGCCTTCATGTTTGGTCAAATAGTGGAGCAATGCAACAGTACTAATTTTGCAAAAATGCCATGGCAGAAAACAATGGTTTTGCTCTGGGAGGTGTACACTTCAATGGGCCATTTTTATGTACAGCACAGAACACATACAGGGCAAATTAAATGGCAACCTTTAGTCTGTAAAGAGATTCATAAAGAAGTATGTCACTAGACCATAAATTGTCAACCTGAGACTAATGCATAGTTCATAAGCTCTACTTGCTCACAGTTACTCCTGTACCCTAAAAGCACCTTCTAGTTTATGTACTGAGGATGGAGACCTTCATAGTTAGAAATAGCATACCCTCAGGCTACTAGAAAAGTTTTAAATTCTATGCTTTTTTTCAGATGATATTAAACAAGCATGCTGTATAGCTGCTACCCTTGGTCCTGCGTATTTTTTTTAATCTGTGCTATGATATTAAACTTGTGTGTTTTAAGAATAGTGAATGCAATAGATTTTTCCTGTGATGTAAAAATAAGTTACAGCTGAGTAAAAAGGTGAGCATCAGATGCCTTACAGGTTACGAAGTTGACTTGCACATTTTCCTTCCTTGTTCTGATAACATAACCAGAGGCCTAACACATACTAGTCAGGTAACTAAAAGTATTTCCACATTAATGTTCAGTGACTCATGGGTTGTTGGGTAGACTTTCAGTTTTAGTGCAAATCCAATAAAGAACAGGGCAGGCAAAACCAGCCTGCCTTCCCTCTCCACTTCCCATCTTTCCTGTTTTAGTGTTGCAAATTAATTGGACATACGCAGAATTAAAGTTAAAGGAATAATGATTGAGTGTATCTCTTTTCTTTCTTTCTTTCTTTCTTTCTTTCTTTCTTTCTTTCACTTTCTTTCTTTCTCTTTCACTTTCTTCCTTTTCCTCTTTCTTTCTTTCTATTAATACGTATTTATAGTAAGTACATAATGATCACATTCCTTTTAGGGACTTGGTACTTGTACATGATACATCTTAGTTCTTTTTTTTTTTTTTTAGTACTTCTCCCTCCCCTGCTCCCCCAGTATACTTTTAAAAGCTAATAATCTATAAAATCCTTAGCACTATACTTGACATATTTCAAGCCCTCAATAAAATGACTTTATTCTTTAAGAAACATTTACTGCAGAGGTTAAAATTTATACTCTGGAGGAAAACTCTGCATTCAAGCTGAGTGTTTGTGTGACAAAAACTGTCTCTGTCTGTCTCAACTCTAAGGTAGAGTAAGTAGATTATTCACCTTCATAGGATGCTGTGAAGTGCGTATAAAACCTTTATAGCAGTGTTTTAATAAGCATAAAATAACCTTAGATAAACGTTAATTTTTAATGTTGATAATTCTAAAGCTATTTTAAAAATTAAATTTGAAATGTTAAATTTCAAAAGCTAAATATGAAAACAGACTTTATATATTAATTGAGTAGTATGTGATATTTCAAAACATATACACATTTTATAATATTTAAATGATTTTAAATATAATTGCCTCATTTATTATTTCTTTGTGTTAAAGCTTTCAAAATCTTTTCTTCTAGCTCATTATTAAGTCACATCAAAAGCATACTTAGTATTCCTAGAAAATTACTACTCTCTTTTGTCTTCTCTGGAAGTTTGAATCTGTAAGTAGCTGTACCCAACTGTAGGACATATTTGTGTGTGTGTGTGAGTGTGTGGTTGTGTGTGTGTGTTCTTTTTTGCGGCACCGGGGATTGAACTCATGACCTCGCGCTTGCCGGGCAGGCGCTTAGGCCACTGAGCTAGATCCCCAGCCCTTGTATTTTTGAGACAGGGTCTCACTATGCAGTTCAGACTGGCCTTGAGCTCACTTTGTAGCCCAGGCTGGTTCTGAACTCACAACAATCCTCCAGTCTCAGCCTCTCTAGTTCTGGGATTACAGGCGTGAGGCACCATGCCCGGCTGTGTGTGTGTGTATTCTTTTTTTTTGCTTTTGAGAAGCCAGTTTCCACGGGATGGTCTGGTAATTTGTTTACAGGGCCCCCTCTATCATACCCTACCCCCATCTAGGATTTTGTATCAGCTGCTTCACTGCTTTCTCAGCTTGCACTTAATCATTTGAAACATCAAATGACTTGCTGTTCATTTTATGCATGTTTTCTTATTGAAGAAATTAGTCAACCTAAAATGAGGACCAGAAGCTTGTTTTTCTTGGTTTTCCTCTTAACATAGTTCTCAGGCGTGTTTATCTTGCAAGAGCAGGGCACTCCTGCAGCTTTTAAGGATGACTGAACTTGGGAACATTCTGTTTAACTACAAAACTCATGTTTCCTTTGTTAATTTCTTAAAGCTTGCCCTTCCTTCAATGCAATTACCATTTTTCTTTCACATTAGCCTGACAAGATTTGTTTGGACTTCTCACTGGGGAGGATTTCTATTTATTTAGCAAATATTTTTGAGGTCCTATAGGTGTATTTGGCACAGTTCTAGGAGAGTTGAGGATACAGTGATGAACAAGATACACAAAGTTCTCATTCTCCTGAAGCTTTCATCCTAATAGGACTTATACACAGACAAATAAGATCTTTTTGAAAGTGTGGCACTGTAATAAAGAAAATGAAGTGGGAAAATGGGACACAGAGCAAGTGACAGGGAGACCTGTAGAGCAAGTGGTTTGTGGGCAGAGGTTTGAGTCTGGGAAAGAAGAGGAGCGATTATCTGGGCAAAGAAGCTTCCAGAAAGAAGGCACAGCTTGCCAGGACTATGAGGCAAGAATGGGCTTGATTCGGGTAGGGAGAGGAATAAGTGACTGAAAACAGTGCTGTGGCCTTCTATGTTTTACATGCTATTCAAAGTGTGGGGAAAAACCACTGAATCGTTTTTCCCTTTAAGTTAATTATATGGAATATTCACTTATCGATGTGATGGCAAAAAAATGTGAAGCAGGAAAGAATGCAGTGGTGAGTGGGCTACAGTTTTAAATGATGGTGTCAAGGTCTATCCTGTAGAGCAAATGATGTTTAATTGGAGCATTGAAGGAGGTTTGCAAGTTCACCACATGAGAATCTGGGGAGGGACTTAACAGGCACAGTCAGGGCTAATGCAAAGGCCATAAGGCAGCAATGGGTTTGTCTTGTTCACAGAGGCTCCTTTGGACCAGAGTGAGTGAGGTGAGTGAGGTGTTAGGAAAGTCTGAGAAGTGGTATAAGGTAAATGTAAACCAGTGTCAGGACTTCAGTTTGAGTGAAATGAGGTGCCATCCAGTGGGTGGATTTGAGAGGCATAGATAGATAGAGGAGGGGTTGGTGAGAAGCAGGGAGACATGTTAGCATAACAAAAAATTAAGCCAGAAGACATGCTGGCAGATCATCAAGGAAAAGGTACAGATAATGAAACTTTGTCAGATTCTGAATATATTTTTAATGCTTTTGAAAATCTAAGCAGCTCAGTGACATAGTGAGTTAGATATAAGACACTGAAATTAGGATGGCTGGACTGAAGTTAGAAATTTTGGAGTCACTGGCTTATCTACAGTATATAAAACCTCAGGATGGAATGAGATGATCTTGGGAGTAAATATAATAAAGAAGGTAGCCAACAGTTGCATTTCTGCATTGTTGTAATGTCTGGATGAAGTAAACAATCAGTAAGGTATAAGGAAAATAGATGACCCTAAAAACTGGGTAGATAAAAATAATGTCAAGGAAGAAGATGCAATCAACTCTGTCAGAGGCAGCTACAGTAAACTGGTCACTGGATTTCATAACCTGAAGTCATTGTTCACATCAATAAATGCAGTCTTATAGGAATGTTGGAGATGAAAGCTTATTAGAGAGACTTTAAACATGAATATAGCAGCAGAGTAATTTGAAACTGAGAGCAAAATAACTTTTTGAGGAGGTTTGTGGGAAGCAGACAAATGAGAGCAAACAGTGGTCTTTATCACAAAGGGTGTGCTCGACTAAGGTAAAGGAGTGTGCTTTATTTTGAGTGAGGTGGGAGGTAATGGAAGTATTTAAATAATGATCTCTTTGTCTCTTCCATATTGTCCTGGTTTCTGTATCAAGCGAAGTCTGGAGTGGAATTGGGCAGAACTGTCACAAGGCTATTTCAGTATCCTAAGTGAGAGATTATGTTGGCCTCTACTGGAGTTGTAGTGCTGAAAATGTGGAAAGTCATGCATAAATTTTACCATGTGATAATCATATTAGAAATACAGTAATGTGGGATCTTCCACTTAAAGAACCTAAAGCTTTTGTGATAAAATGAAAATCAAAAATGTGCATGAAATTTGTTTCATAACTATATAGCTATATACTAATGTGCCTGTTTGAAGCAGAATGATATTAAATTGGTTAAGTCATTAAAATTTACATTCTGCCATTATATAGAATGATAATTTCTGTTGTCCATGGAAAAATGCGGTTGTTCTCATTCTCTCTCCTTTAAGTTCTGTTCTATTCTGAACCAAGTACAGTGACCCAAGTTGTTTAAATATCAGTACAGATGAATTCTAGTATAATATCCTCGTCTGAATCTGTGTATAAAATAACTTTTTTGAATGGAAAAAGTGCCATGATCTTTGTCTCTAGTGGGAATTAAACAGTACCAACAAAGCAGAGTTCTGCTTGCTTAGATTTTAGATTCATATGAACTAGGGAATGGCTTCAACCAAAATGATGAATAAAGTATTTTTCCAAGTGTGCTTTCAGTAGAGACTCAAATGACTGTGATCTGTTTTGCTCTTATAACATGTCCAGAAGTTCCCATGGGAACCACCACCAATTCATGGGAAGAGTCAAATTTAACAAACAATACGGAAAAGCCATTTAATCATCCTCTGTGTGATGTATGAAAGGGCCAGAAATACAGAGGAAATGAAATCATTAGACTCTTTTTCTGTCTATATGGAACTGTCCAGAGAAAACAAGCCCTGCTCATGGTAAATAGATTTGATAGATGGGGGAAAAAAACCCTTACAATGTCTTATATTGTAAATAACAAAATCTCTCCCTTCATCTAGTCCCTCTGTTCAGATAACTTTTGAAAATTTCTTAAGTGTTTTTGTGACTTAGTCTTGGGCATATAACCACTCATTTCCTTTTAACTATTTTTCCCTTGAAAGATTTGTTTCCCAAAAATGCTTGGAATTGTAATACAGTAAGCCTTACACATAATCTTCTCATTATGTTCCAAAAGCTAATTTTAAACTTGAATTCCCCATCTCTTTCTTTCTATCCCAGTGCTTAACCTGCCTGCATTGATTAATTCCAGAGCAGTGGTGGAGATTTGATTCAGATACCTAACCCATTAGTTACTGACTCCAGAGGCTGTGTGTCTTCTAGGAGGAAGTGGGGCAGACACACGGTGCCACAGGACATAGAGGCATTGTATGCATCTTGGAGGTGGCTTTGTGAGATACACTGGCATTCCCCAGGACCAGATGCACGGAAGAGTGGTAATGAGAGCACAGGGAACCCTACAATCTCTGTATTGCAGGTCATAGCTCTATTTCTCCTTCATTTTCATTGAAAAATGTTGTCAATCATTTTGTCAGTTAGTTTGAGTCCCAAAGTAGGTAATGTGAAACGGTCTTGTGATCATATGATCTGGACTTCCACATTCAACTTATTCTCACCTTGTTCCCTGCCTCGAAACCTTTCATTTAGTGCCTCAAACATACCTAGCTTTTGTCTACTCCAGAGTCTTTTCCTGAAATTCTCCCAGATAATTCCTCTTCATGTTTAAGATCTCAGATTATTTACCATTTCCCCAGAAAACATCAACTTGATGCTCCAGTCTACAGTATTCTTATCTTGTGTTCTTAAAACTCCTATATTTTTCCATTGGAACTATCTCTAGCAAAACAAACTTCAGGATCATTCCCCTTAGTATCATTAATTTGAGGTTTCCAACAAAAGGCAGAGGAGTAGCACTGCATCCTTAAAAGAGCATAGTTAGGTTTAAAGCAAATAGCTCAATATCTTTAGGAAAACCAGATAGGATTTTGCAGAGATGGTGAATATGAGAGTCATCCCTGCCTCATTGTATCCATACTGGTTGGTAATGAGAGGGGGCTATTTATGGGATTAAAATAAATGGGGAGTGAGAACCTTGGAAACCAGTGTGAGAGGTATCCTTTATAGCTTAACATTTGGGGAATGAAATTGTCTTCCATACCCTGTATGGGGCACAGGAAGACACCTGTTTACCTGTAGGTGTCTACTGTCCAGTAGGCAGCTTCCTCAGCAGCATTCTTATGCAGCTGCACTATCAGGGAGGGGTAAGCAATGGCAGTGATCAGATATCTACTCTCTAGTATTGGATGTTTCAGTAAGGTCTAGTGCCTGTTAGTGTATGTGGGACTCAAGATATATATATGAGAAAAAAGAAATGCGGCCATAGATGAATACAGATTTAGAGAAGTATTTGCTTTTAATAGTCTGTAAGATTCATTGTATGCCCTTCAATAAAGATTTGCATTAGACATGAAGAGATGGGGGTGGAGAGAAGTCAAGCAATTTATCACAGAATCAGCATTAACTTCTGACAGGATTAGTATTAGAATATTTGAATCATTTGGTCTCTGTTTTGCTCCTTCTGCAGTTGAATACTTTCATCAAGAAGCCTTAGAAAATATCTGGATGTGTGTTAAGAGTTTGTGATCTTCTCCCATCTTAATGATAGGTTTTTCCTTGGTGTGGTAGAGAAGAAAGAGCAATGAAAGGGAAAAAGAAAAAGGCCTTTATTGTGGGCACAGGAGGGCTGCAGTAGAGTGCAAGATTGCTGAGGGCAGACAAAGAAGCCACAAGTTTTTATTCAGTTTGATAGGGGGTGGAGTTTGAAGGGGTGGGAAGAATGACATTTTAACAGCTGATTGGGGGAATGTTGAGGTGCACAAAAAGCAGGAAGTTCAATTTCGGGTTTGAAGAAGAACGAGGAAATCAGCATTGAAGGGATGTGCTGCACAGTGCCACTGTGGGCAGTTGCCACGCTGAGCCTGGCAGTGCTTTACAGGGTGGGACTCATCACTTAAGAGAGTCCTCACAATATTACGTTGCCAGAAATATTACTCCTGATTTGGGAAGAGTGAAGTCTATGCCTATGAGATGCATATTTTGTAAGTCTGTCATTCATTTTGAGACCACTAATATTTCTTATTTGTGTGACTGTATCTATTTCTTTCAGTGTTCTTCATAATCTCTCCCCTTCTTTTTTGAGTGCCTGTTTGAGGCATTTCTCTTTCATTGCTTCTTCAAAAAGTTCAATTTTAAGACTTGTATGTCATTGAGTCAATCACATCTTGACTAAAGAAAAGGAAGTTCTGAATTCTGATCTGAAATTATTATCTTACAAATGTGAAGACAGAAGAAAATATTTTTAAAGTTAAATAAGTGAAGTAAATGCATATTAAAAACAGGTAGATTACATAAGGCCTGATGGGTAACTATAGACAGAATTGAGTGGGATGAATGACTGTCAGTTTCTTAGAGGAGGAGGGCTTTAGCAGCTGGTATATGAAGATATAGGACATGGCCTCTAGGGGAAATCAGACAGGGTAGGAAGAACAGTGTTCTCCTGTTTATTGCGGTAAATGAAGGAGAATTGGTTGTGCTCACTGGGATCACACAGAACCAACTGAGGAAAAGATGGCCAAGGGAAGGAGGTCCTGGAATCTATGGAACTTTAAGCTGGTAAAAGGAAGAAAAATTAAAGAATGAAAGAAAAAAATAGCAGATCATATCTGGATTCAGATTCTGAGTTGGCAGTAAACTACTGGAGTGACTTTGATTAAGCTAGTTAAAATCTGAGATTTTTACTCAAGAGGCTGAGGCAGGAGGTTTGTTTGAGGCTAGGAGTTTGGGGCTAGGCCTGGGCAACATAATGATACCTCATGTATTAAAAAATAACCCCCACAAGGGCAAGGAATATAGTTCAGTGACATAGTGCCTACCTGGCAAGCACAAGGCTCTGAGTTCGATTCCTAGTACCTAAATAAGTAAATAAATAAAAAACAACCCCCACAAAAACCAAAAAAACTTTGAGTCTATTTATTTATCCATAAAAATTGTGAGAGTCAAGTAAAGTATCCTGCAAGATGCCCTACCATAATGTTGTCTTGAGAGGAAAAGGGTCATCTAATAAATGTTAGTCCTTATATTAGGATATACTCATTCCAAATTGTGAAAGATGGCTTAGCTATAGTTTTACATGAATGTCTTCAATTTATCTTAAATTGCTTAATTCCTGGCTTATAAACTTTCCTTTAGGAAATTCTCTGAAATATTAGTCTTCCATAAGTAGGTGCAGAATAAATGTTTTCATACAGGAAACTTGGATGACTAAGCACACACTTACACAGAATCATTCTAAGAAATCTAACAAAATGAATGAAAAAACACTCAAATTAGGGAGGATTGTTTCATTTATACTGAAATTAGAGTGAGACCTCAACCTAACACCCTAAATTACAAAAAGTAGTATTTGGATTAAATTTAGTAGCAGTTGCCAAGATTTTTATACACGTGTTCTTTAACATTGGACATGCTACATGTGCGGGCAATGAAAAATGTTTGAAAAGTCTTTTCACAACAGTGGTAAAGTTATAGCTCAAATTTTATGTTCCAGAAAGTGCAACTTGTAACATTGTGACTTAAAAAGGAAGCATTTAAAAATTATTAATTTAAAAAATTTAGATATGCACCCAGAAGTTTACCTTCCCTCACTATTTGTCTATTCTATTAATATTTCACTCTACACACACAATGATTCCTCAAAACATGTTTCATAAATAATTAAGAAGCACAAAATTTATTTAAGCATTTCTTATATAATACAAATGTGGTTGTATTTTCAACCACTGCAAAAAGAATTTGGGGGGCTCTTATAGTTGATATATTGTGTCAACTTGAGCAGTTTAGAAGTTTAACTGAGAGACTCAGCAGGAAGCCAGGGTTCTTACTTTGTAAATATCCTCATCCTGTACAAAGGAGGGCACTGGACATTTTGTGAGTGTTAGACCCATCCTGAAGGGGGGCTGTCTTGTACAACATAAGGGAGGAGAAGAGGTTTGTTTTCCCCTTTTCTCTCTCTTTTGCTCCGGCTGCTGCCTTGAAGTGTTGCCCCAGTGCTATGCTACCCTGCCTTGGAGCCAGTTGATTATGGACTGAAATCTCCTGAAACTGTAAGCTAAATAAACCTTTCCTTGCTTCACTTTGGGTGTCAGCTGTTTTGTCCCAGCAACGAAAGAAGTAACCGAGACAGGGGCACACTTAGTTGTAACACCACAGATACTATAAATGATTGCCTCTTGGATGGATGTGGTCAGGCGATTATTGTCATAATCTTCCCTGTTCCACATCTGAAAAGGACTTAGAATTAATGAAGCAAATCCTTGGGGAAGTGAAATGTCCACCTGAGCTGGGATCACAAAGAGCACCAGGTAGTTACATATGGTGACACAAGCCTGTAATCTCAACTACTCAGAAGTCTAAGACAGGTGGATCTCAAGTTCAAGGCTAGCTGGGCAACTTAGGGAGAGCCTGTCTTGAAAGAAAATTGAAAAGGTCCAGAGGTATGGCTCAGTGATAGAGCATGGAGGAGTCACTGGGTTCAGTTCCTCCAGTACTGCAAAGCAAAGCAAACACATAAACAAAAGAGCAAGTAGCCAAAACAGGAAAAATAGGCTAACTATAGAAGTTATGAGTGATGGAGACTACAGAGATACCTGAGAAACATGCAACCTCTTCATCAACCCGTTCTTTGCATTCAGCATATGAGCCCTCTGTGACTATAAACATGCATTCTATTGCATTGTAGATGTAGAAAAGAATAAGATAGTCACTTGGGTTAAAATCACCTTTTTGCTGAACAGGCAGCCATGAAGTAGGAGAAGTATTATAAGCAAGGTGATAGAAATGCTTGTGGCAAAAGTGGGAGAGAACATTGCATAGTGTTTAATAGCTGAAGATCTGGAATCAGACAAAACTGAATTTGTGTCCTAGCTGTTATTAATTATCTTCCTATAACTTCGAGTAACTCAAGTAACTTTGGAACTTCAACAGTTTTTAAATGAAGATTATAATAAAGTTCACTGTCATTTTTGATGAAGAATAAATGAATGAGTCCCTGTCAACTGCATGCCATGATGTCCAACACCAAGTAAGTTCTCAATAGATTGTCACTCTAATTGGTGTGTGTCATAAACATCATTCAGATTTCCTATCCCTGTGCATTTTATCACCTGGCTCTATTAGTGTCTGTAAACTAAACGATTTAAGGTCTGTCTGACTTCCTCAACAAATGCTTGGTAGTCATTACCTGTTGAGAGCTTCCTAGATGTTTCAGCAATGTATAGGGTGTGTATTATTAAGTTTGCAACTTCTTGATTTCCTTTATTCCTATTTGAGAATTCATACATTCATTATGTGGATATTGAGCACCTGTCTTTTGTACTGGATCCTGAAGATACAGAGTGAATGAGGAAGGGTAATCTCAGGGGAGTGTCGATCAGTGGCAGAGCACTTATCAGGCATATGTAGAGCCCTGCTTGGGTTTGATTTCCAGCTTCTGAACAAAAGGAGGCATAGTCTTTGTCTTCCTGTAGCTTATGTTCTGGGGTAAGAGAATAGAAGCTAAACAGATATAGTACCTTTTTAAATGTAGGGCTGTGCTGAGTAACAAAAATAAGCAGCAAATGCTATGAGTATGTAGAAGAGAGACAACGAAGATTGAGGTTGGTAGGATAACTAAGTCTTTACTAGAGAATAGGGCAAGAGATTTGTATTTTGCAAGGTTACTATCCACAGAAATGTAGAAAGAAAAAACATTGAAATTCTGGGAATGCATCCAAAGTCATTGTGGCTGAAAAAAGTGGACATTGGTGGTTGAGGATGAACAGGATACAGGGACTAGGAAATGAATTTTTAGATACTTTTTTCTGGGCTTTACTATGAGAAAATGGGAGATTATTGAAGGTTTATAAGCAGAAATGTGTTATAACCAAACGTTTGAAAATGGTCATTTTGGTGCTCCATGAGGAATAGAGAGAAGATCAGAAACAGAGAATGGCAGAATGGACGGCAGCTTGTAATAAGCAAGAGCAATGAGCAAGTGGAGTGAAGAGAGATAGGAGAGATGACTGAGATGCAATGAAAGATCCTGGTGTGTGACTGGTCAGAGGCTGAGAGGTGCAACAAACAACTACACTTCTGAACTGATCTCCAGATAGCGTGAATGCTGGAGTAAGACTGGTCCACAATCAGAATTTTTCCAGATGAAGACAAAGCATGAGAGTTCTGGATTCTCAACAGACTGACTGAAGTGAAAAGAGGACTGAACATCATGACTATTAGTGAAGGACTAATTTAGTCCTAAGATATAAGGTAAGTAGTGAAAGAGTGCAGTATTAGGAGTCAGTATGATTATCAATTGTGAGATTTGCATATATTAGTTAGAATTGAGAAATTACTGTTTCTTAGTGTTTTGATAGGTACAGTGTTCCTTAATGATTGTAATCAAATAAACTATTTAGGCTAACTAAATTAATTTTTAATGAAAACCTGGGATAATATGTCTTAGTTACTTGATGTAAATTGTGTAACTACAATGTGTGCAGCTTGAAATTAAGCTAAAATTAACAACATACCACTATTACATATTTTTAAAACATCTCAAAATTTAAAAAAACTATTTGGTTTATTTCCCCCATTTTCAATGAGAATATAAGCTTCAGACTAAATGTTGTATACATGTGAGGATCAAATAAAATGTTATATAATTTAGCATATTTTATTCATTTCAGCATGTTATGATTTCATTTTGATCTGCACTAGTATGCTTATTTTTGTCACCAGGAGGTACCCATCTGATCAAGAATTGAGTATTTTATGTGTAGAATTGTGTTCATTGTGTTGAAAAATATTCTTTTTGAACATTATTGCATTACACATGCACAATACATTTGTAGTCTTGGATTTATTTATTTATTTATTTATTTTTGTCTTTTTGAGACAGGGTTTCACTGTGCAGTTCAGGCTGGCCTTGAATTCAGTTTGTAGCCCAGGCTGTCCTCAAACTCATGGCAATCTTCTTGCTCAGCCTTTCCATATTCTTGGATTTAAAGACACAAAGGCGTTCTGTCAATGTAAAGACATTTGTGGGTGAGATCATGCAGACTACTTAAGAAAGTTGTGTTTGTTTTGATTTCATTTTGAAGCTTTTTTTCTCGCTCATTTTCTGTTAAATAATATGAGGAAAACTATGCCCCAGAACTGGGAAATCCATTAGGGTCCTCATCCACTGGTCTGAAATCTTGGGAGCATCCACAGCAACCAATCATTCAAAGAGGGATGCACTTTGTGTTGCTCTGACCTGTTTACTGACTCAGTAGTACTGTCTTGCAAACTTAGGATATAGAGAAATATGCTCTTGCTTTCTGCTGACCACTTGCCTGTTGAAGCTTATAACTATTATTCTTTAGAAAATTTGAAACTGAATGTAGAAGTGCAATATATATAGTAGTTGAAGTTTTCTGCCACAGTCAAGAGGATATTGCATTTGCCAAACAAAAGCAACCATAGAAAAGGAAAATTGAACCAAAAAAGAAAAAAGATTGCTATAGAAAACAACAATAAAATACATACTTCAGCAGAGATAGTAAATATCAGAAAATATGCTACTGGGCACCAAATTAATTAACTTACAGACTGATGATATTTGTAAAACTACAAGTAAAGAAATAGTTGAGTTTATAAAAGAAGATGAGACACTCAGGATAGGTCCTGAGGCTTATCTCACAGCTAATCATAAAAACTGTAGAAATAGAGAACAGATGTGAGGAAAGAGGAAAAATAATAGACTGGCATTTCCCCAAAGCTGAACTAATTCTTAAAGCCTTCACATTGAATGAACTCACCACAGGCTGGTGAAGATTAATGAAAATAAAGACTTTTAGACATATCATGGTAAAATGTTTGAATTTCAAGGATAAAGGGAAAATTTATACAGAAAACTGACAGGGGAAAAATAGGTAAGTAACCTCCAAAGAAAAGAGAATTTGTTATCCAATTTCTTAACTACAACACAAACGTTAGTGACAGGGCGACATCCTCCTCTCCCAGCCCTGGCATTCTCTCACATTCACAGTCTGCTCATGTTTGAAAGGAAAATACACATTTTGATACTTGAAAGGTCTCAAACTATTCTACAGATGTTTTGTTTCTTTAAAGAGAAAGAGATATGGAGGAAAGAAATTTCATGAAGTGCTTTAGCCTAACTGAAAATAGTCAGAATCTATCACAAAGAAGTTACAAAATACAAGCTAAGGCTCACGGATGCTGCCACAAGACTGATCTGGAGCTGAGTGTATGGAAATCATCTAAGATTTTTCCAACTTTATCAAAGTGTAATCGACAAATAAAAATTTTACACATTCAATGTTTAAAACAAATTTTTATAAACGGTATAAAATTATTACTACAAATAATATCTCCATTACCTAACATGCTCTAGTTACGTGTGTATGTGTTGAGAATAATTAAGATCTACTCAGCAAATTTCAAGTATTCATTACATACATTTTTTATTAACTATAGTCACCATGTTGTTTGTGCCTTCATGCTTGAGGTCTCCAGAGATTTTTCATGACTGCAACTTTATATTCTTTGACCAATGTCTCATTCCTTATCCTCTACCACCTCAGAAGCACCCCTCTATTCTTTCTGTGTCTGGCTTATTCAATTTAGCCTAATAGCCTCCAGGTTCATCTGATGTGTCATAGATGTCAAGCTCTCCATCTTTTATGAGTGAATAACTTTCTATGATATTCTCATATGTGTATCGGTTGTGCATCATCCATTCATCCATTGAGTCACTTAGGTTGTTTCTGTATCATGTCTATTATGCATAATGCTCCAGTGAACATAAGGTGAAGAGATAATGATGCTGTGTCCTTCCATGTAGAAACGGAGAGGTGAAGTTTCTGAATCAAATTTTAGTTTTTTGAGGAACCTCCACATAATTTTTCACAAAGGCAGTAGCAGTTTATGTTCCTACACATACAGTGTGTTTCCTTTTGTCTACATCCTAAGTCATCACCACTAATCAAAGGGAAATGCTAATTAAAACCACGCTGAAATACCACTTCTTATCTGTTTGGTAGCTATGGTTAAAAAGCCAAAAGATGCTGGGGACAGTGATGCATGCTTATAATCCCAGCACTTTGGAAGGCTTAGGCTGGTTGACTGCAAATTGGGACACTGAGGCAGGATGATTGCAAGCGCAAGTCCTACTCAGGAAATTTAACAATACCTTGTCTCAAAAAAAGCTAGAAAAAGGCTGCAGATATATCTTAGTGTGAAGTTCTTGGGATAAGTCCTCAGTATTGAATGTAAAGAAGTATTGACTTATTCTTAGAGTACAAAGCTAGAGACAATGAATATGTAAAATTGAGATACAGCAAACTTTATTTTCAATAAGCTCCCCAGGTGACCTCACACCTAGGCCAGATTTGGTAACCTGGAAGTACTGAGTCCAATACACTGTGCATAGTTTGATTATCATTGATAAAGCAGTCCAAAAATTTCAGTGAAATGGCTGAGAAAACATCCTTAAGTGCAGGGAACATTATGTAATTTTTCTCTACATCTAAAATTACAGCTTATTTCAAGAAGAAATTGCATGATATGTGTATTCCTTGGTGAAAGGTATGTAGAATGAAGGGTCATTGAAGAAACAGAAGTAGGTAATGCCTAGCCTTGCTTCTGAAAAAGGAGTTCTCACAGATGGTTTCAATATTGAGATCGATGGAGAAATACAGGTTTCCTGTGATTTTATAATTAAAGGTAACTACAGTGAAATAGGAATAAGAAAAAAGAACTCTTCTGTGGTTAGAAAATGGTGAATAATAAAGAAAAAGCATCAACAGAAGAGTAAATTTTGGGGGGAATTAAATAACAAGAAAATAAAATTATACAAAACTAAAAGTCATATAATACCATTTGGATGTAGTAAGAATTTTATTACAACAAAATATGTTGTACATCCTAAATATGTGTAGGAGAAAATATGTATGAAGCAATATATCCAAGGTGTAAAATGAGTAAATTAAGTCTGGATTACAAAACAGATATTCTTATGTTAAATAGTATAATCTAGTTAAGTGCTTTTTAGAAGAAAATGATTTTAAGGAAAATGGTACAAAGAAAACCATAAGGTTAATTATTCATATTTATATCAACAGCATTTGGCACAAATCAACATATGGCTAAAAAGTGGGAATGAATTCATAGAAAGTATGGATATGAAAACAGTTTCTTCTCTCTACCACCCAAAATAAATGGAATTAACAATACCAATATTAAAATATACTTCAAAGGAATAAAATATTGCATGGCATCCTAAGCATTAAGTCTTTATCCACTAAAAATCACCCACTACATTATGATGAATTTAAAACTTAAAAATGCAAGGAATAACAAATGTGTTATTAGACTGGGAAATAGTAATACCTCTCCCAGAAATTAACTAGCCAAAGTCCACAATGCAAATTATGCTATACTTTTCAAAAATTTAACTCATATTTCCTCTTTGATAAACATAAATCTGTTACCTTCTATGTGTCATTTTAATTTTAAAATAAAACCAATGTTCTCACTAAATTAAAGTATTAGAATAAAAGGGATCTTTGTTTCACCTCTACCCATGGTGATCTGTAGTCATTTTGGCTTATCATGTTATGATGTATTTTGCGTTCCTATTTGAAAATCTCCAATTTGAATATTATAATTCAATTAAGATTTACTCCAAAGATATGGTTAAGAAGTTGTATTCTTCACATACATACAAATTAAGTTGCTTTTAAAGAATTTGTGAAGTCTGGGGGTATAGCTCAGTGGTGCAGCACTTGCTCAGCACGCACCAGGCTCTGGGTTTGATTACAGCACTGTGTGTACCTGTATGTGCCTGCACGCACACACGCCTGGGGAATGCGTATGAAAAGTGATCATATAGCAGGTATACATCTTTTCAAATTAAAAAATTAAAACTCTTACAGGTTAGCTTGTCTACTTAGAAAGTTATAAGTTAACAATTAAAATTAAAACAACTGCGTAATTAAAACAAAAAAGCTTCTGAATGACTTTTGGCTTGAAGAAGAACCTCCATCTAAATAATGAATTATGTTTCCAAAATTCATACAGAGTACTTATTCAGTACTCTCATATGCAGTCAGGTGTTTGATTAGACTTTTACAAACATAAATGATTCTTTTTTAAATATGAAAGACTGATATTAATAAAACTGAACATTTAAATCACTAAGCTAGAAAATAAACTGCAGCCTTTCCTAAAAGATCATGACAGATGTGCTGAAAAGCTAATAGTTATGGACTTCTTAGCTTTAGCAGTATAGTTTGCCACTAAGAATGATGATGCTCTTGGTTCAGAAACATTTGGTGAAGTAGTGGCCTTCAATAATAATTTCTATTTATTGTGTTCATGTTTTCTTCTTTTGAAAAACCTCCAAGAGCTTGTTTTTTAATGCAGAATGCTTGGTCTTCAGATGGTGAAGCAGTTTTGAAGGTATCAGTGTTTCATTGCATAGCCAGTCAGCACGTATTTTACCAAGCAGGTTGGAGAATGTGAATCATCTTTTGCAGTGAATTCATAATTTAAATTGGATTTTTGGTTGTTTCATTTACATGCAGCATTCTTTTTGCTGGCAAGCTTAGAGTCTTCTGCTGTCTCATCATTAGGTCTTTCCCTCTTTTCAGAAAAGCTCTCCAGTGACTCACTTTTGGCCCAACTTGGCTTGTAGGCTTCCCAAAACTGACTGAGACAGGTGTGCAGTATGGGAAAGAGGAACGGATGTAAATAAAATAATGAATGGGCCATTCACAGACTAAAGAAAGTATTGAGTTCTTTCTCTGAGTCTGCCATCTGATGTAGCCATGCGATGAAAGTACATTAACTCAGTTGTCGCTATGAGTCAACCACTAAATGCTGCTTGTCACTTGCCATTCACTGATGAGATTTTGATGCCTCTGAAAGCAGTTGATTTGCTATGCAGTCAAACTTCTGTTTGTGTTAGTCTATGCCTGTAGCCACTCTGTATGCTAGCATCACCTCAGATCATCAGGCATTAGATGCTCCTAAGGAGCATGCAATCTAGATCCTCATGCGTGCAGTTCATGCACCTATGAGAGTCTGTGCTGATCTGACAGGAAGTAGAGCTCAGGCAGTCATGAGAGTGATGGGGAGCAGCTATAAATATATATGTGCTTTGCTCACTTTCTTGCCCACCACTAAGCTCCTGCTATACGGCCTGGTTCCTAGTAGGCCATAGACCTGCGGGTTAGAAACCCTCCAATGCAAAGGTCTCAACAAACACCACCAAAAATCATTAAGTGAACAAATTAATTGAACAGATGCTTCTCAAAAGAAGTATAAGTGGCTAGCAAGTATATAAAAATATTCAACATTTTTGACAATTGATGAAATACAGATAAAAACTACGTGAGATTCTGTCTCACTCTAGTCAGAATGAGTATCACTCAGAATACAAAAAATAAGCATTTAGGAAAAATGAACCCTGCACATTGCTGGTGAGAAGCTCTTAAGTTGATTTTGGCACAATTCACATTAGCCATGATATGAAACCAGCATAGGTGCCCATAAGCATATGACTAGATAAAGCAGTTGGGACAAATATACACAATGGAGTATTATTCAGCTATAAAGAAAAATGAAATTGGGTCATATGCAATAAAATGGATGGAACTAGAGATACCATATTAAGTGAAATAAGGCAGACTTAGAAAGAAAGATAAGTATCATGTTTTCCCTAATATGTGGAAATTAGAAAAGATGCTATGAAAGTAGAAGGGAGACTGTTATTAGGTAGGAGGAAGGGAATAAGGAGAAGGACAGGGTGTGGAAATGAGGATATAAAAAAAAATAGAGTCACTAATAATATCAATAAGAGATCATTGTGTTGGCATGAATTTATCAATGTGAAATATATCCACTACACTCCATTAAGTGAAACAATAGATTACAAAACAATATATAACAGTTTTTTATTTTAAAAAATGCATTAATGTATTGAAAGACCAAGAAATCAGCTAGAATGTATACAATTAACCTTCTTAATCTGTCTCTGGGAATGATGTGTTAAGTACATTTTTCTTTTTGTTTAAGAATATTTTTGACCTGTGCTATTCTAAAATGTTTCTAATCAAAGGAAATTAAGAATTGATAAAAGTATGTGAGCTGATATACATTTTAATTAGCTTCATTGTGGTAAACATGTCACTATAAAAATATATATATATATATATATATATATATATATATATCTCACAACGTGATGTTGTACATGTTAACTATATGTTACTTTTCAATTATACTAAAATGGAAAAAACTAAATATATAATAAAGTGTAAAATAATTGTACAATATACAATAAAGATATATAAAATAAAGATTATAGTATAATACTTTATAATACATTAAGAAAATAATTTCCATATTACCATCTTGATAGATATGTAAAACATTGTGATAAAATTAGAAATTCCCATATTTTACTCTTAGTGAACTAGGAAAAATTAGAAACTTATTAATCATAAATATAATTAAGGATAGCTATGAAAATGACTAGTGAATATAATGATTCATTGTAAATTGTAAATGAGTTACCATATAAAATCACAAAAAATAACCAAAAATGTCCCTGTTTTGCTTTTAGCCAGCAGTGCTCTGAAGAAAATAAAATTGAGAATAAATAATGGGAAAAGACAAGTTATTACTATATTCACATAATATTTGGGCTCTTCAGTTAAAGGTTTATGATTGCTGTAAACTTTTTAGAACTAAAGAACCTATCAACATGGATAAATATGAGATAAGCAAAACTACTAGCTTTATATATAGCTGTAAAACATCATATTGTCTCCCTAGTGTAAAAAATTGAAAGAGTAAATAAGATCCAATATGTACAATAGATACTGTGAATGTGAAAGGGAAAGAAACTGCTCAAAAGGAAAGAACAATTGGGATAAGGGAAAGGAGAAAAGAAAAAAGGGAAAATATTATATATATATATATATATACATATATACCAAATAGATAACTATACTACTAATCTCTATTAGTTCATCAGAAAGAACAGATGGTGCTTTCATTGTTCAATTGATTATTTTCTTATGCCTATATCTTGTAATCTGAACAACTACTCTGGTGATAAAAATATGCAATATATTAATCAGAGTTAATCACCCATTTTTTTTGAAATTCTGTATCATTGTTTTTATTCTTTTTTTGTTTAAAAAAATTAGAAAGTATAGTGGAAATATATTCATAGCATAGACAAATACAAAAAAATTGGAAGTAAATTTAACAGGAATTGATCAATAGCCACATGAAAAAAGTGTTACCATTTGCTAAATAATATAAAAAACTGTTGGACTGTGGAGCACAGCACAGTCTCCTCCTAAATGGGACATCCTGTCATTCTAAGCATATCAACCTTTGCCATATTAATAGAGAAATTTATCAGAGTTCAGATGCAAATACATTTTCTTTTTTTCTCCCTTCCTTTCTCCCTCCATTTCTGTTTCTATCTCTGTCTCTGTCTCTCCATCTGTCTCTCTCTCTCTTCTTTTTTTCTCTTTTCTTTCTTCTTCCTCTTTTTATTTTTTGCTTATGTCTTAGTTACTTTTCTCTTGTTGCTGACACAAAATACTCAACACCCAAAATTAGGGAAGGGCAGGTTTATTTCTTACAGTTTTTGGAGATTTCAGTCCATACTCAGCTGGCTGCAAGGCAGGGTGGCGTGGCTGAGGGGCAGCCTGGCTGCAAGTGGCAAGAGTGAACAGCAAAAGAGAGGGAAAAGCATGCCTCTTTCCCCACCTTACATTGTATGCTGGCACCACCCCTGGGTGGGTGCAGAACTCACACTGCCAATCCCAGCACTACACAACAAACCAATCACAAATGCTAGATTCAGCTGCTTCCATGACTGCATGAGGCTTGGGGGGCCACCTAGATACAAACCATAACAGCTTAGAATTGGGTAGCCTAAGAGAAACAAATCTAAGCTTCATGTGGAGTAAAAGTGGCTACAAAAATCTAGGGAGTTCAGAAAGAGAACATTGTGGAAGAGGGAATAGGAGAGTTTATTAAATATAAATGTAAATGAAAAAGCCAAAAACATTTAAAAAAATATTATACAGTGAAAAAATTATGCCAATGTATAGATCAATATAAATAGAACAAACCATAGTTAGAAGTTTCACTATAGTGTCATATAAAATGAACAGCATTATAGATTGATAACTCAACAAATAGTAAAAAACTTATTTATAGTTACACCTATACCTTAAAAAACTTAACATTCGTTTGAAATTTATGTATAAAAAGAATTGCATGTTCTAGGTAAAACAGTATTTTTAACTTTTGAAGGAGTACTTCTTTAGCATGAAACAAATCCCAAGAAATACTGAAAAAAAAGATGAATTAGATTTCCTTAAAAACTTAAATGGTATATGATAAAGATTGTTCCTAAACACAAAGACAGTCAAAGAAATATTCAGTGCAATATTTTGACTACATCAAAAGGTAGGTACTTAAATGCCCACCAGACAATGGACAGATGACTAAAAAGTATGTCCTCATAAAAATAGTAAAAGGACTCCAAATAACAATGAAATATGTAGTACTATATGTGTTGAGGAAATATGTATTATAGCTTCAGAGGAAAAAACAGTTATAAAATAGGATACAATATGTTTTCACGATTGTAATATTGTGGTTTTGTGTTTGTATTTATCCTTTGTACAATTAATATCAAGTCCTAAAAGTCTTGCTGTGAAATTAAGAATGAAAATGTTCAACTTTCATTGGTATATTCTTAATTATTTTTATGTTTGCAGTGAGCGATAACCACTGTAATTGGAAAAAGTAGGGTTATTTCCAATTTTGGTAAATAAGTCAGTGGAATGATTTAGGTTATTCTCTACCTGTGTGATTAAGTGAAATTCTAACCCAAATGGAAGTGTTCTGAATGACACATTCCAAAGTGCAAGTAGGTACATTCTCTGTTAATGTCATCTCACAGTTATGAATGGAACATAATCTCTGACCAGATCAAAACGCACAGAGAAAAACAACAGATAATTTGTATAACATATTCAAATTGTCTTCTGAATATTATCCATTGAACTCTCGATGAATATGTATAAGTATTGTCTGTGACACTCTAGTCCCGTGGTGGCTAACTTACGGCACAGGTGCTACAGTGGACTTTTTGTATCACTGACAACTCTAAAAGGTTTTCCATCACTGCTGTAGTCTGCACAATTGCTCCTTGGACCAGAAGAACCTGAGAAGTTGTTTAAAATGCAAATTTTTAGGTTCCACTCTAAACCTACTGATTCTAAAACTGGTAGACCCCATGCCCAGAATCTGCATTTTAGCAAGTTCTCTAGGTGATTGTGATGGATTCTAAAGTTGGCAACCACTGCTTCACTGAACCCTAAGAAAGTTGTTTTGTAAGTCAAGTTTTAAGCTGATTTTTCCCTGTGGAATTAATCAGAGTACTTACTGAGAAAGATTAGAAAAATCACTGGTAATAGCCCAGCTCTCTAGAATAAATACTTGAATACTTGCTTAAATATATTGGAGGTGTTTTTGTTTTTGTTTTTTTGCTTTTTGTTTTTTTTTTTGTGTGTGGGTGTAGGTAGACTGTAGATAGCTGAGCAGGTTTCTGCATGTGAAAAGACTGTGAATGGTGATGTGTGTCTATAAGACAACTGCACCAGTGGTAGTATATACTGGGTCTGGGTCACAGGAAGCTGAGAGAATGGAGATGATGAGACAAACTAGATGGCCATTGAATAGACTGAGCAAGTTGTAAGAAAAACCTAGGTTGAGGTAGAAGAAAATAGAATTGAGAGTCAGAGAGAAGAAGGAGAAAAGCAAAGAAGATTGAAATTGTAAGCTTAAGTGGCAGATATTATTGGTATTACTGATGAGAATAGTATCTGTGATTTGCAAATTGGTATATTGTGTTTGTGCAGCTATAAATCATCAAATAATTGGTTTGTTTGGATGTCTAAATTGGGGCTTTAAGTTCATTAGAAGAATGGTTGAAATTCTCAGTGATTAGCATTAAAACAACAGAGACCAAATACGGTTGAATATGTTGCCATTCTCATCAAATATGATTTTGATGGACTAAAAACTCCTAATGAGGACACAGTGATAAACTAAACAAACAGACCATTTGTCATGAGCAGAAATGTCAACAAAGGTATAATGTACTAAGTTGCTATTAAGAACGATACTAGCTGATGGGTGGACTTTTGAGCCAAAACACAGAATGGTGGGAAGCCAGTGCAAGAGAGCTCCTGGGAAATCCGAATGATCAATCACTTTTCATCTTATATAGTAATTTATCTATATTGCGGTTTATATTGTAGAATTAAATTCTCGTTTCTCAGACTTCCCATAGTTATTTCACTTAGATTTCTATTCTTGTGTTTATATTAATTTGAACAGACCTTTGTGGTATTTAGGATAATTAATGAATATAAAGTAATAAGATGAATGTCTTGGGATTAGATCAGTATAAAGCAAAGTTTAAAGTTAACTCTACTGTGGCTATAATATGATGTGATATGAGAATGCAGAAAATATAAAGTTCAAAGCTCATCTCATGTATTTCCTTCCTATTATAACTTGGTTTGATCTGAATACTTGTTCTTCATCTGTTAAATAGTAATAATAATGTTTTGCCTCATAGAGTTATAAAATAAAATGGAAAAACAATTTAAAGTGTGCATATACAATGTTTAACAAAGATTATGGAAAAGTGATTTATCATAGAAGGTATCTGTTATTTCTATTGTTATTGTTTTCTTTTCTTACCCAATAGGCTTTGAGAGTTAATAGGAATTTTAGAAATCCTAGGGTACGACCTTGCTGTATCCCTACAGCACATTTTACCAAAAATTTCACCAACACTATCAGATACAACCCAAGCAAGTATCACTATGCTTGAACTTACTTGGAGAGTGACTGAGAAGGGAACTGATAAAGTCTACATTCATTTATAAACTCTTAGTGGAGAAGGGTTTGAGACTTGGTTATTCCAGAATATAAAAGTTGATGTTATTTCTGTGGAAACAAAGCTATAACTGATCATTCAGATAAAACAGACTAAAGTTTATTCAGATTAAAACAACTGAATTAAAAACCCCTAGAAGAGTTTTAGGAAACAAGAATTTTCATAGATGACTTTGTCATCTCTGTATCTTCATATGGCAGAAGAAATGGGAAACTCTTCAGAGTCTCTTGAATACTTCATGACAACTGCCCCATCATGATCCATTGACCTACCAACTGCTCCATCTCCTAATATTATCCCTTTGAGAGTTAAGATTTCAACTTGGGATTTTTGAGGGCACACAACATTCACTCTATGGGAATATGAATATCATTTAGTTCATTTTCCATTGCTGCACCAGAATTTCTGAGGCTGTGTACTTTATAAAGTAGAATTATTTAGCTCATGGTTTTAGAGCCTGAAAGTTCAAGGTTAGATAGCCTTATATATTTGACCTATGATGAAGATTTCATGGTGTGTGTTATAACACAATGGCAACATAACAGGAGATAGTGATTATATAGGAACACATACTGCCTGGAGAGGGTTGGAGAACAGTTACCTCTGCAAGACCAATATTTTGCCAGGGAAAATCGCCTACCACTAGGTGTCACCTCTTATAGCTTCTACTACCTTAAATATTGCCACACTGGAGAACAAACTTCCAGCATATGAAACTTTGAGGGACAATTCTCTTCCTTAGGAGAGTAATGCCTTCATTTCAACCAGGAGCAAGATGTGGGTAATTCTATAGTACGTTGGTCCACTGTTACGACATTCATTTCAAATAACTTAATATTGAATGTATTTATAAATATTATTAACTTCATTTATATTTATTTGTTTATAAATATTATTTAACTTACTGTATTGTAAACTTCTTAAAATAATGGTGGGGAAATCAAATTTAAGAATATGAGGAAAGCCTTGAAGTAGATATTCAATTATTGAGGTCTCATGGAGGCTTCACAGAGAATTTAACTTGATTAATAAGTCCTGAATGAGGAATCTGAGTCTGCGCTCATGCTTACTCCACTGCCCCTGGGATGGTGGGTCCTATGAGAAGCATGAAAGGACACACACTTTGGTGGGTGGTGGACCTATTAGAACCCCAAGAACCAGGACAGCAACCAGGCCCTGGGCACACGGGGCATACACATGCCTTTGGAGGGTGGAGTAATCAGTGAGACAAGCAAGGTGTAAGTTTCTGAAACAGCAAGCAGCCAGCTGTTGAACTCTGGAGAACTCCACCAACAGAAGGCTAGTCCACGTCTAGAGGGCAGATCAGCTCCATACCCAGCGCATTTCTGGAATCTAACAGACACTATCACAGAACTGTAAACACCACAGGTATCTTGCTACTTTTATTCTCTGTTGTCTGATTGGATATCTCTTTCCTGTCTGACTGGATGTCATCTTGTTTTGTTTTGTATTTGTATTTTTGTGTTTGGGATTATTTTTCCTCTCTCTCCTCTCTTTCTCTTGTCTCTTTTTTCTTTTTTTGTTTTCTTTCTCTTTCTCTCTTCTTTTCACTGTTTAGGTTTCTCACCTTTTTTGCTTTCTTCTATTGATCCTGTTTCTCTTTGTCCTCAATTACTTCT